>OX393554.1:21361072-21366072 GCA_947650365.1 Chamaelirium japonicum
ATCTTTTGCGTGTCCTTGGGCACGGGGTTTTGAGTAGTTGTTTTGAGTAGTTGAACCGGAGAGAGCTAAATGAACTTTTTGTGAACACCATATGGAAAATATTTTGGGCTCATGGGATAGGCCTTTTATGTGTAATGAGCATTTTTTCTATTTTTCTTGCTCTTTCTCTCTCTGTGTGTATGTGTGTTATTTTTATCATTGCCAGTACCAATATTATTCATGTTTCTTTTTTCAGTCCGCCATCGAGATCGTTGGCACCCCGATTCTTAGGCATGCTATCTGAGCACCGATTGCAAGTCCGATAAGAATACTTCTCGCTTAATGATTTTTCTTTTAATGAATCAAAATTTCTTAATTAAAAAGCCAAGCTCTCTATTTATCTCTCTGTTTTTTGTTTTAGTCCACAGGTTCCGCTCCAGCGCCGCCCGGTATTGTCGTAATTGTCATCGCCCATTCCGTGCTGGTAAGCCTCCATCTATTCTAATGGGCCAATTTTTTTTTGCATTAGGTGAGTACTTGCTTCTCCTATTTGAGTGTGCATTTCTGATGTGATGTGTAATTGCTTATGTTGTTTACTCCCCCTTTTCTGAACGTACTCTTTGTACTTTTTTTTCTTACATATATGTAGATGACCAGCTCCGGACATATGTTAGAGATATAATTCATTTTGAAAATTTTATGACACGTGTATTCAATACTTAGTATAATATATTTTTTTGATCAATCATGTTTGCAATAAATGGTTGTGATAGTGCCACTTCAAGTTGAACTATTATGTTAGCTATTTTGGCAACTGTTAATAATAATCTATGCAAAAAATATATTTGGGGGGGAAAGTCTAATTAATGAAAAATGGGGGGTAAAGTCTAATTCATGACAAAATTTGGGGGGCAAAGTCAAAATAACCCTTTTTTTTATGGGTTGAAAAATTAGAAGAAGATCAAGAGGGCACTGGTTTTTTTTTTTTTTTTTGTCATTCAATTTTTGATTTTTTTTTTTCAGGTTGAAAGGAAGGAAGAGGAAGAGAAGGAACAACAGGCTAAAGAAATTTAGGTTTCTGTAAACCATTTTTCTTTAAATATTTTCATGTATTTTTTGAACTGGCAAGTACAAAAATAAAATAAAAAATTGCCTAAAAAGATTGCCCCGCCTCTATTTGTTTTTGAGCTTATTTGTTTTTTTTCATGTATTTTTTGAACTGGCTAAAAAAATTGCCCCGCCTCTATTGTACAGGCAAGTACAAAAATAAATTACACTTTGCCCCCTTAAATTTTAGCTCAAAAACACTTAACCCCTCGGTAGTTTATTTTGTTCCAAACTTTAGTGTGCAATTTGGAACAAAATAAACACCAGGGGGTTAAATGTTTATGAGCTAAACTTCAAGGGGGCAAAGTGTAATTTATGCTTTATTTACCTGTCTGTATAACAGGTGGGGTAATTTTTATTTTTTTTAAAAATAAGCTACCCTCCTGTACAACAGGCGGGATAATTTTTTTTTAATAAAATAAGCTATCTTTGTGTACATTAGGCGGGATTAAAAAAATAATAAAAAAATAATGGATCGCTTATACAATAGGCGGGTAAGACATTTTCAACAATTTAAGAAATTTTGGACCGTTTTTTATAAATACATTTTTTTATGCTTTTTTAAAGAAATTGTTGTATATTATAATTCAAACACAATATCTGTGTTTTGTTTTTGTAAGAAGACAAATGGATCGAGAGCTATGAGGGTTGTAAGTATTTAAACTAATAGCATTTCTCTGTCATAATATTTGTTCTCTGTTTATGCATTTATTTGCATGCAAATGTATTTGTATGTAAACTCTTCTGTTTGCACATGGTTTATGTACACATTGGTGTGTTTGCACCCTTACGATGCACCTGTTCCATTTATGGGTTTTTTTTATTTTGGTAGCGGGACTTGAACGATGGGCGCATAAAGGAAAAGTTGCTTTTATGCAACGGTCAGACAATTGTAAGGATGGATCCACTGATGAATGGTTCTGATACAATTTGTCTACTAATTCTATCTCCTTTTTACTAGGAGCATCAAATATAATTTGCTTATGTATGTATATGAATAAATTCAATGAAAAATAAAAATTTGATTGGAGTTTCATTACTGATTTTGAATTACTTTGGGGCAAAAAATCGTTCGTTGTGAACCCCCCTTCTCTCTCTCTCTCTCTCTCTCTCTCTCTCTCTCTCTCTCTCTCTCTCTCTCTCGCTCGCTTGCTCGCTCGCTCGCCCGAGCGCCTGTTGTGTTTTTCAGCAACTTGATCTATTTTTCAGAAGAAAAAAGAATTCTATGTTCATTATTTTGAGAGTGATAACCATTAGTTTAGATCAGAGTTAAACATCTGTTTGCTTTTGAGAGTGATAGTGATTAGTTAAAAAAATTCTATGTTCATTATTTTGAGAGTGATTGTCGTCATTTCAATTTTAGATGACTTTCCCCCTTGAAGTTTAGCTCAAAAACACTTAACCCCCTATAGATTATTTTGTTCCAAATTGCACCCTGAAGTTGGAAATGTTAGCACAATGCCCCCTTTTGTCAACTACTTAATTTTCTCATTTGGTAATTTTTATCTGATAAAAACTGAATTGAAGGGGGCAAAATGTATTTCATAAACTACAGGGGGTTTAAGTGTTTTTAAGCCAATTTTCTGGGGGGCGGGGGGGGGGGGGGGCAAAGTGTAATTTACTTTTTTAAAAATATGCCCCGCCGGTTGTGCAGGAGGTTAAAGGGTAAATTAAGTAGTTGAGAAATGAAACTACAGGGGGTTAAGTGTTTTTGAGCTAAACTTCAAGGGAACAAAGTGTAATTTACCCTATACCTTTATCCACCTGTATAACAGGTGGCTCAAAAACATTTAACCCCCCTGTAGTTTATTTTGTTCCAAAATTACATCCTATAGTTTGAAATGTTAGCACAATACCCTCTTTTGTGAAGTACTTAATTTCCATATTTGGTAATTTTTATCATATAAAAACTGAATTGAAGGGGGCAAAATGTAGTTTTTAAACTATAGGGGGGTTAAGTGTTTTTAAGCCAATCTTCATGGGGGCAAGTATAATTTACTCATTTTGAGCTAATCAATTTTTTCGTCTGTACAAATATGACAATTTTTTTTAAAATTTTTTAAAGAGGGTTACCTGCCTGTACAACAAGTTAGATAATTTTTTTTTTTAAAAAATAAGTTACCTGCCTGTACAATTGGCGGTGTTAAAAAAAAAAAAACTAAAGAATCGCCTATACAATAGGCGGGTAAGGTCATTTTCAACAATTTAAGAAGTTTTGTACGGTATTTTTATAAATATATTATTTTTTATGCCTTTTTTAAGAAATTGCTGATTAATCTAATTTATGCGGTCCATACTCAGCCATGGATCCAATAATACATAATATGTTATTAGTCATAAAATAAAGAAAAAATTCATTCTATTTGTAGGTATGTTATTTTTGTATTTTTTGAAATTTGTCTGAGGTGTTTGCAGCCGGCCGGACACGTCCTTTTGCACAATACCCCATTTTGTCAACTACTTAATTTCCTCATTTGGTAATTTTATATGATAAAAACTGAATTAAAGGGGGGCAAAATGTAGTTTATAAACTACATGGGGGTTAAGTGTTTTTGAGCCAATCTTCAGAGGGGCTAATTGTAATTTACCCTTTAAAAAAATTGCCCCGCCTGTTGTAGTGGCTGGTAAAGGGTAAATTACACTTTGCTCCCTTGAAGTTTAGCTCATAAACACTTGACTCCTTTGTAATATTTTTTTGTTCCAAATTGTACCTTAAAGTTTGAAATGTTAGCACAATACCCCATTTTGTCAACTACTTAATTTCCTCATTTGGTAATTTTTATATGATAAAAACTGAATTGAAAGGGGCAAAATATATTTTATAAACTACAGGGGGGTTAAGTGTTTTTGAGCCAATTTTCAGGGGGGCAAAGTGTAATTTATCTTTTAAAAAAATTGCCCCGCCGGTTGTACAGGCAGGTAAAGGGTAAATATTGTCACCTACGTCGAAATATTATCGTCACCCTCGAATTATTGTCACCTCTCAAAATACTTTTCATCTCCCTCTAATTCTTTTTCATGCCCTCGGGCTGAGATTTGTTGAGAGGAGGGGGATAAACAGGGAACTTGATCACAGTCGTCCACTTCACCCATATAAATGTCAGAATTATGCAAATCAAATTTCACACACGAGAGATTATTGGAATAAAAAAAAATAGAAAAATATTGTTGGAGATCGCAGCCTTCGTAGATTTTGCACACCATTGAATCTGTTGATGCTTATCTCAAGGTGGTAGATCACAGAGGTAATTGAACCCTTTTTTTTTACAGACCGGGCAAGCGGTTAGAGAAAAAGGTGCTAAAGCAAGGACTAAAGAGGTTTGAAGATCGAAACGCAGAGAGGCAGTACCACATCGGGTTCAAATCCAAGCGTCCTGTCTGTGTCGTCTCTGCTCGAGATCCCGTCGTCGTCGCCGCCGCCGTCCTAATGGGTTTTGCTTGAATTTGTATTTTTAAATGATTCCTGTTATAATCCTGGTTAAGAATGCTTATGGGTTTTGATTTGGATTCCATATCTTGCTGTAACTAGATGGAAATTTTGTGGGTTTTTGGTGAAACAAACTTTTTAAGTTGGATTCTAACCTTACATGAACCTAATGATTTAATCAAACTGCATTGGATTCAAGATCTTTGTCGGTCAGACTTTTTAAGTTAAGAATGCACACTTCCATCCCCCACGAGGCATAACTCGAGCCTTGAATCAATTTTGACCTTGCCTTTATAGCATACCTGCGTCTTTCAAGGCATACATTTTACCCCCTTATAGCTATAAAACAATATTTTGCCCCCTTCAATTCAGTTTCGATCAGATAAAAATCACCAAACAAGGAAATTATGTAGTTGATAAAAGGGTGTATTGTGCTAACATTTCAAACTTTAGGGAGCGATTTGGAACAAAATAAACTACATGAGAG
>OX393554.1:21369392-21516892 GCA_947650365.1 Chamaelirium japonicum
GAAAATAATAGGTGTCGATAGCTGGACCCTGAACCACGGTGATAGCGTGGTTCGGGGAGACTACATTAAGGGCTTTAGAAAATGTTGGCATTATGGAACGACATTGTGATTGGGGTTACGATCGATTGCCGGAAATTAAATAGTATGAAAAAGTCAACAAATCCCTCCAAATATTTTCTTTATATTAGGAATAGCCATAAGCAACATTAGGGGCGGTTTGGTTGTCGTGTTTTCGGCTTGTGCCTTTGAAAACACATGGTCAAATATATCAAAGTTGTTTGGTTAATAAAGTGTGACGTGTGCAAACAGAAGCACACTATACTAAATTTGTATAGCTTTTGCACATAAAGCTGTACAAATAATTTTCACCTAAACATATGAAACTTCAATTGCACATATCACATGTTCAGACAGATGCACACACATCATTTGCAGAGCAACCAAACAAGCCCTATGGGTAGAGCAGGTATTGAATTTCAGGTGTCAGCAAGAGGAAATTCTTTCTATATAATAGTGATATACCTTCGAGAGACCCTCACCTCAACAGACAAAAGCATGATATTCAAAACTCGAATCTTGGAAAACCGCTCACCGAACTTGGACCCGCTTAGCCCTATCCAATGATGTTGACCTAGAGGAGTCAAAGAGCACTTATTGCCTGCATCACAACAACTAGTGCCAAAATTATCGAGATTGATTGTCATTTCATTTGCGTCGTGACAATGTTCTTATTCATACCCAGAACAATCACATGCATTTTTATTGTATTAAACTATTTACATGGTCTAACAATGTTTTTTTTTTTTGGGTAAAACATGCTCTAATTTAAACACCATAAGCTGTAATTGACGGCCGTTAGATATAAGACAAGGTAGCAGTCTGAAGCCGTTATATAGCCGTTATGGAAGTTGGCGGGTAGCGCCCATTTCATAACGAGAGGAGGACGTCAGGGATTCCGATCCGAGAGGACAACGAGCCATGGCGTGTGGGTTCGGTTGGGAGCCCCTGCCTCGAAGGGGAGCCCTCGCCATCCCCCCCCCCCCCCCCAATCCTATATCTCACCCCTCCCATCTCCCTTCCGATCGAAGCCTCCGGCGAGGACTAGCCCGCTGCCGACAGCCCACCCCGCCCAGTTGCTTCCCGACGGAGAGGCCTGCGGCGTCGGCTGTTTCGCCGGCCGGTGTGCGTGCCCATGTGATGCAGAGTGCATCGTTAGGGTTTTTGTGAGGTTGAGAGCGACGGAATGTGCTCTTCCGACGAGCCCATCTGCTCACGGCACCAGACTGGATACTCCGACGCCGGTATTACTAATCCTACCCCCTTTTTTTTTTTTTCTGTATTCAATTATTTGCATTTGGGGGTTTTTTTTTTTACCTTACCCCCACTTAATTGGGATAACTAAATAGTACCCCATCTGACCTAAATTTTTGAATCTTACCTCCCAAAAATAATTTTAATACTAAAAAAAACATATAGTCTTATGGTCAACAACTCAACTAGCTAGGGATAAGACTTGAAAATTAAGAAAAGAGGGGGTAATATTTAATTACCCCAATTAACTGGGGGGCAAGGTCAAAAAAACCGTAACTTTTAATTTATAAGAATATCTATGCTTGATTTTTTGTTAGAAAATATATTTCCCTTGACAAAATGATATGAAGCAGGTTGATTGTCCCAATTAAATTAAAAATAGGAGCGGAAAATCAAGTTGGAACAACTATGCCCGGTTCGAGGCTTGTAAATGTTATGAAGCATGTTGATTGTCCCTGTTAGGAGATGATGGCTAGGGTTTGGAGAGAATGGAATGATCTCTATTGAGGAACTAATGCCCAATATATATGTACATCAATAGATCATGAACCCGACCCGACTATACATAAAACTCGATCCATCTCTATACATTAACACTCCCCCTCAAACTCACGGTAGATCATATACCGAGAGTTTGCTGACAAAATGCCTGAAGCAAGCAACTGTAAGAACTTTCGTGAGAAAATCAGCAGTTTGCTCCATCAAATAAATGAATGGCAAGGAGATGGTGCGGGCAATGAACTCCTGCCGAACATAGTGACAGTCAACCTTTATATGTTTCGTCCGCTTGTGGAAAACCGGGTTACTAGCAATCTGAATAGTACTCCGGTTGTCACAGAATAGGGGTGTGGGCTCGGAGATCACAACTCCCAGGTCAAGGGGAAGACGACGAAGTCAGACAATCTCTGTAGTGGTGGAAGCCATAGCCCTGTATTCGGCTTCGATGCTGGTGCAAGCAACAGACTCCTGTTTCTTACTGCGCCAAGAAATGAGGGAGTCACCAAGGTACACACAATATCCGGTGGTAGAACGGCGAGTAGCAACATCTCCTGCCCAGTATGCAGCGGAGTAGGCGCACAGCACTAAAGTAGAGGTGGAGGGGAGAAGCAAAGAACGAGTGATGGTGCCTCGGAGATAGCGAATGATCCTGAGTAATGCGGCATAATGAATAGATCGGGGAGCCTGAACAAACTGACTGACAATGCCAACAACATGAGCAATGTCAGGTGTAGTCATAGTGAGATAGACTAGCATACCAACCAACCTCTGATATCTGGAGACATCCCGGAGAGGCTCACCATCTGTAGGTAGGAGCTTCAAATTGAGCTCCATGGGTGTGTCAGCAGTACGAGAGTCAGTGAGATCAGCATCGACAAGAATGTCGAAAATGTACTTCTACTGGGATACTAACAAACCATAGGTCGAGCGGGCAATCTCAAGGCCAATGAATTGAAGTACCGAAGAGGGCCCAAATTTTTCATCTCAAACTGACTCTGGAGGTGATGCCGAAGGGATGCTATGTGGCACTGTCGTCCCCAGTGATGATCATATCATCCACATACAGTAGCAAAATAGCAAGATCATGACTGGAGGAGCGGGTGAAGATAGCATAGTTAGAATCTCGCTCTACAAACCCAGTGGCAAAAACTGCATTGCGGAAGCGCTCAAACCAGGCACGAGGGGCCTGTTTGAGCCCATAGATAGCCCGGCACAGACGGCAAACGTGCCATGGAGGAACAGGAACTTTCGGTGGAGGAGCCATATATACCTCCTTGGAGGGTCACCGTGAAGGAACGCATTGGTGACATCCATCTGATGGAGATGTCACCCTTGAGCAACTGCCACAGCTAAGCGGGTGCGCACAGTAGTCATCTGAGCAACTGGAGCAAAAGTCTCATCGTAGTCAATCCCATACTCCTGAAAAAAGCCACGAGCAACGAGGCGGGCCTTGTGCTGCTCAGTGGAACCATCAGGTCGAGTCTTGACCTTGACGATCCATTTGCAGCTGACAGGCACCAATTAAATTCTCAAAAAAAAAAAAACTCAAAAAAAAAAAAATTGTCCCAATTAAATTAAAAATAGGAGCGAAAAATCAAGTTAGAACAACTATGCCCGGTTCAAGGCTTGTAAATGTCGCCCTATGAATAGAATGCTATGTGGGTGACGTGGACAATCCGCGGTACGTAGCAAGAAGATATTGTAGAAGAGACCTAAATTCATGAGGGACAGAGGAGAGGTTTATCAGTGTGATAGATTTGAATATTTGCTTATTTGGTTGCCCTTTTAAAGACGACCAAATATGTACTTTTTGAAAGTCGATGACTTGCACTTGCGGTCCTTCACCCTCTTTTTTTTTCCCCCAATTTTGGTTTGACGTTCAACCTCTTTCTCCATGCTAGCATGCCTAATATCTTGCCTTTCTTCATTGTCCTCTTTTATCTCCACACTTGTAGGCAAGGTTTTAAATTTTAGTTTCGTGTCAGGTTTCGGTCCAAGCCAAAATCGAAATTAGCCAAAATTGATCAAAACTTAAAAATTATATTTTTACTTTTGAACCAAATATGACCGAAATTTCGATCGAAATTGGCCAAAATAAACCGAAATTGACAGTACAAGTTCCGGTTCCGAAAGCTGAAACCAAAATGACCTAAAATTTGACCGAAATGATCAAAAATTATCAAAATTGACCGAAATAAGATTTTGTGCATACCTTTCGTTTCGGTCCCGACCGAAACCAAAATATTTGACCAAAATTTTGATATATCTATCGAAATTTCAATCCACACTTACAAGTACTCAAATTGTTGGCAAAACAATTACGTGTTGACTCCCGTCTATGTGTTGATTGGAATAGAGTACTTAAACACACATAATATGACAATGACAAAATTAGAAGAAAGAGAAAGGAAAGAATGCACCAAATTCACATGGAATATGCCCATTAATGTGAAGGGAAAGTCATGAGGAGAGGGATGTATTCACTTTGTAACACAGATGAGTACATGGATATTCCCAACTCCCAAGCTAATGAGTTGTAGCTTGAAGCCCACATAAGAATGGATCCCCAACACAATGCTTACAATAGTTTCTCGGTACCCTGCTGCCTCACCCAAAACATGCAAGTCCTGTTTGTTTGGTTGTGTAGATACTTCTTAAGTTGGATTAATCCTATGGGGGAGAAATTCTGGTCCCACCACCTCTCCTAATGTTGGTTTGGACGGAGCTTTAGGGGGCGTTTGGCATCGATCCAGACGGGGGGTGTTCGTGGGTGCTGCAAATCTAGTCCGAGTAACGATACTGCCACCAGCATCACACCCAGTCGATATCTGTTATCAAAAACTCTGATTTTTTAAATAAGTCTCGATTAAAACACGGCTTATTCAGTAAACAATCACTACGCGACTTTTTCCGATTTTATAAAAAAAATCATAATTTTTAAACTTTAATCCCGATTTATACTTTTTAATCCTGATTAATTATGTTTTTTTTTTTTGCAATCCGGTCATGTATTTCTCCAAAAACATATTGTAACATCTATATATAAATATATTCTAAACTTATAGCGTTTGTTTCTCGACCTTTTCGATTTTTTTCTGACTTTCGACTTGGTAACTATGGGCCGCACGTTTCTTCTTGATAAATACCCGATATATTGTATCGTCTCGTTATGCTTTTTAATTTCTTCTGTGAATAATTCATGCAAAATTTGTTGGGTATTCTACTCTATGAATACAATCAAACGATGACTAACAGAATGTAGAGATGAAACAAATCTAGTGCAAAACAAATTGAACAATCTAAAGGGGTTTAGCATGCAAGGTTGAACACAACAATCAAACAAGGTTTAGGTTGTCCTAAGGTTGTCTACAGATATGGCAAAGAGGTGGAAGAAGGAAGAAGAACAAGGTACTTAGCAGTTGTCGAGGCTTGTGCTAGCACAATGCCCTGAAAGCTATTTCGCCGCCTCGGTAGGTGCTTCAAGGCCTCCGACGAACGCTCCCCAGGGTACAACGACTGGACTCCTCTTCAGCACCGAAGGGAACCCCTTTTGGACTCTCAGCGTACTCCAGACACTCCAGACAAGAGAGAACGAGAAAGAAAAGAGAAAGTGGAGAGAGCTCTTAGCTTGGTGTGTTTCTGGCTTCACCGGACCCTCTCTTATATAGAGGTCCTTAGCCATAACGTCCCCACACTCTCAGCCATTGCATGCAACGCACTGATGAGCATTCACTGCTCTGTCAAGTGAAACGGTTGCATGTGACAGTGCAGAGGTCCAGGTTCAATGAACCTAGCTCAGCCTCGTGAATAGTGTAACGGAAGAAATAAATCTCCATTAAACATTAAAAAATTAAAACCCAGTGTAAAACGGCGCGCGCGCGCGCGTGTGTGGTGGGCTATGGCCTGGCTCTTGGGAAGCTACAAAGCCCAATGAAAGGAGTTCCATTAAAAACGCATTAAAAGATCTCCCCACGGGCAATATGGGACTAAACCAAAAACCGGTTTTTTCATTATTCTATCAAAACCAATTTTTGTAACAATCCCCCACAATAATGAAAATATCGAAAACCAAATTGAAAGAAGTAGTCTGGAGTACTTATAAAAGTATGTATAGACATAAGGTGTCTTTCGACTTGAACCTTTGCTTAGTGTAGACTGCAGGACCTACTAGCTGACAGTGAACTTACGTCTTGAACTGTACAGCTATATATTGTAAGTCTAGTCGACAAGTCTCACCCATACTTTCATATACATCATAGAGTCCCATGCGGTTGTGCTCTTTATGGCCATGAGCCTTCCCCAGTTTTCTTGAGTGTTCTAGAGAATTAGCATCAATTCTCATAGAAGCGGCCACACTTCTACACTCATATAGGTGCTTACTATCAAGAGTGCTCTGTATCTATACACCCCACTGGTATGCCAGCTATAGTTAGCATTAAGAGTCTAAAACTCAGCCTCTCAGCGATACAGAATGTACTATCACATCATAGGGAGGGGAGAATTTGATAGCACCCCCACAAATCCCTCGAATAACTTGTTTTCCCATTGAACCTCGATTTTGGGATCTCCAATCACGTAGGTTGGGTTACCGTTATCGGAGACTTATTCGTTTATAGGCCTCAGCCCCATCCCCCTCGATGTACTTAGAACTAACTCTCTAGCTAGTCCTTTAGTTAAGGGATCTGCTAAATTATCTTTTGACCTAATATAGTCAATAGTAATTATCCCATCTTTCAACATCTGTCGAACAGTGTTATGTCTACGACGAATATGTCGTGACTTTCCATTATAGGAGTTATTCCTGGCCCTCATTATAGCTGCTTGGCTATCACAATGAATTGGGACAGCAGGAATAGGCTTTGGCCAAAAAGGAATATCCATAATGAGATTCCTTAGCCATTCACCCTCTTCACTAGCTTTATCTAGTGCTATGAACTCCGACTCCATAGTGGATCGGGCAATGCATGTTTGTTTGGATGATTTCCAACAAATTGCACCCCCTCCAAGGGTAAACACATACCCACTAGTGGATTTGGTTCCTGAGGAATCCGCAATCCAATTAGCATCGCTGTATCCTTCTAGGACAGCTGGATACCTACTATAGAAAATGCCATAATCTAATGTATGTTTTAAGTACCTTAGAACTCGGATTAGAGCATCCCAATGCTCTTGGTTAGGGTTAATAGTGTATCTACTAAGTCTACCTATCGCATAGGCAATATCGGGTCTCGTGCAGTTCATGATATACATGAGACTGCCAATTACCCTAGAATATTCTAGTTGTGATACACTAGGCCCTAAATTCTTCTTCAGGTGTACTGAAGGATCATATGGCGTTCTAGCAGGTAGACAATCAATATGACCGAACTTCCTAAGCACTTTCTCGATATAGTGAGATTGAGATAGGGTTATGCCATTGGAATCTCTCTTAATTTTGATTCCAAAAATGACATCTGCAGCTCCTAAGTCTTTTATATCAAAGTGCCTACTCAGGAAGTCCTTGGTCTTGACCACTACTTCTAAGTTGGTTCCAAAGATCAACATATCATCTACATAGAGACATATGACCACACAAGTCAAGTTATTGACCTTAGTGTAGATACATTTATCTGATTCATTAATTCTGAAACCACTTGAAGTTAACACATGGTCAAACTTCTCGTGCCATTGTTTTGGAGCCTGTTTGAGACCATAAAGAGATTTCTTTAGTCTACAAACCTTCTGCTCTAAACCTTGCACTACGAAGCCTTCTGGCTGATCCATATAGATCTCTTCCTCTAATTCACCATTCAGGAATGCAGTCTTTACATCCATCTGGTGAATCACAAGGCTATGGATAGCGGCTATGGCTATAAGCACCCTAATGGATGTAATCCGGGTCACAGGAGAGTAAGTGTCAAAGAAGTCCACTCCCTCTCGTTGCCTATAGCCCTTTGCTACTAACCTAGCCTTATATCTCTCTATAGATCCATCTGCCCTAAGCTTCTTCTTGAATATCCATTTACACCCAACAGTTTTGCAACCAGGAGGAAGCTCCACTAACTCCCAGGTGTTGTTGGATGTTATGGATTCAAGTTCACTGTTTACAGCTTCCTTCCAAAAGATGGAGTCAGCTGAGGTCATGGCTTCATTATAACTAGTTGGATCCTCTTCCACTAGATATGTAATGAAGTCAGGCCCAAATGAAGTACCAGTCCTAGCTCGCTTGCTCCTTCTAGGTTCGATCTCTTCATTATCTGAAGAGTCATCCCTCTATCTAGGAGCAGGCCTCTCAAGCGTACTGGGCTCTTGAGGTTTTTCAGACCTCTCTCTATAAGGAAACCGATTTTCAAAAAATTCGGCATCCCTAGTCTCGATGATGGTATTATCATCTATGTATGGGTTTTCAGAATGGATTACTAAAAACCTATACGCACTACTGTTCTGGGCATATCCTATGAATACAGAGTCAACTGTTTTAGGACCTAGCTTGGTCCTCTTAGGGTTAGGTATGGATACCTTCGCTAAACAACCCCACACTTTGAGGTATTTATAGGATGGCTTCCTACCTCTCAGAATCTCATAAGGAGTCTGCTCAGATTCCTTAAATGGGATTTTATTAAGAACATGTGCTGCTGAGAGCACAGCTTCCCCCCACAGGTTCGTAGGTACCCCTGAACTGATCATCATGGCATTGACCATGTCCTTTAAGGTCCTGTTCTTCCTCTCAGCTACTCCATTAGACAGAGGGGAATATGGAGCAGTGGTCTGATGAATTATACCGTTGTCTTCACAAAATTTAGTGAATTCTCCGGACTCATATTCACCTCCTCTGTCCGACCTAAGGACTTTGATCCTCTTCCCTAACTGGTTTTCTATCTCAGACTTATAGGATTTAAACTTGGACAAGCTCTCGTCCTTACTCTTAAGGAGAAAGATTGAACAATGTCTGGAACAATCATCAATAAATATGATGAAGTACTTGTTCCCTCCTCTCGTAGTGTAACCTTTAAGGTCGCACACGTCTGAGTGGATCAAGTCTAGGGTTTCTAGGCTACGCTCTACACTCTTAAAAGGTTTCTTGGCATATTTAGCCTCTACGCATATGCCACACTTTCCATTTGAGGATGGAACACATTTAGGTACACTACCTAAGTTAACTAACCTTTTAAGGGTTTTAGAGTTAACGTGTCCTAGTCTAGCATGCCACAGATCAAAAGAATCACACAAGTAAGCAGAAGAAGATATTTTATTATCATTATTGAAAGAGGTTACATTGAGCTTAAATAAGCCTTCATCAAGATAACCCTTTCCCACAAAAGACCCTCCCTTAGTCAGGACAAATTTGTCCGACTCAAATACAAGCTTGTAGCCCTTCTTGCTCAGCATTGCTCCGGAGACCAGATTCTTCCGGATGTCTGGGACGTGAAGCACCTCCTTCAGAGTCAGAAGATTTCCAGAGGTGAACTTCAGAGTCACATTTCCTTTCCCAGCAACTTGAGCAACTGAGGAGTTCCCCATGTACAGCGACTCGCCTTCTTCTGCAGGTGTGTAGGTGGAGAAGCAGCTCTTCGACCCACATATATGTCGGGTAGCTCCCGTATCCACCCACCAGTCTGCAAGGTTGCTGACTAGGTTGACCTCCGTCACCACTGCCGAGAAGTAGCCGCTCTGTGCCACGTTCGCCTCGGACTTGTTCTTCGGCCGATTAGCTGCATTGAAGCGGCACTCCTTAGCCAGGTGACCTGGCTTGCCACAAACGAAGCAGTCTCCCCTCGGCTTCTTTTTGAACTGGGGCTTGGATTGCTTGTTCTTCTCCCAGGGCTTAGGAGCAAGAGCCTTCTTTTTGGAAGACTTCCCCTCCACGAGGTTGGCCTTTCCTTTCATCATAGAGGCTCGCTCCCTTTGCTCAGACACTCGATTGTCCTCCTCTATACGGATTCGGACAACAAGGTCTTCCAGGGTCATCTCCTTCCTCTTGTGCTTCAAACTGTTCTTATATTCCTTCCACGAGGGAGGCAACTTCTCTATGATAGTTGCAACTTGGAATCCCTCGCAGATTTTGTACCCCTCAGCAATGACCTCATGGATGATAATCTGTATCTCCTCAAGTTGGAAGACTACAGATTTCCCATCTTCCATTTTGAACTCTAGCAGCTTCCCGACCACAAATTTCTTCGACCCGGCGTCCTCTGTGGCGTACTTCTTCTCTAAGGAGTTCCACAGGTCTTTTGCGGACTTGCAGGTGAAGTAAACATCATATAGGTCGGGGACAAGGCAGTTGAGGATATAGTTCCTACACAGATAATCATGCCTCTCCCAGGAGTCTAAGTCGGTTTGGTTAGATGAGCCATCATCCTTAGAGATAAGGGTAGGCTTCTCGGAAGAGATAAGGTCGACAACCTTAAGGACAGTCAGATAGAACCTAAGTTTCATCTGCCATCTCTTAAAGTTCTTCCCATCGAATGGTTCAGGTTTCTCACTAGACTTGCTAGGTTTCCTCTCCATCTCAGTAGTCATCTAGGAAGAGTTCCTTTTGAATTTTTAAAAATTTGACGGCCAGGTCAGCTCCAGGAAGGAGGTGGAGCACTTGGCTCGCTTAAGTACCAAGCTTCCTAGGGCAATTTAATGCCGGTTTGTCAAGCTTTCCTCGACACCGTCAAACTTATGAAAAATCAAAGGAATTCTAACAGGTAACAAGAGACTAGATCTAAACACTCTCGTATTGGATCTAGATCTAACCGGAATAGAATAGAACGAAGGAAATAGCTTTCAGTTGTTGGGTATTCTACTCTATGAATACAATCAAACGATGACTAACAGAATGTAGAGATGAAACAAATCTAGTGCAAAACAAATTGAACAATCTAAAGGGGTTTAGCATGCAAGGTTGAACACAACAATCAAACAAGGTTTAGGTTGTCCTAAGGTTGTCTACAGATATGGCAAAGAGGTGAAAGAAGGAAGAAGAACAAGGTACTTAGCAGTTGTCGAGGCTTGTGCTAGCACAATGCCCTGAAAGCTATTTCGCCGCCTCGGTAGGTGCTTCAAGGCCTCCGACGAACGCTCCCCAGGGTACAACGACTGGACTCCTCTTCAGCACCGAAGGGAACCCCTTTTGGACTCTCAGCGTACTCCAGACACTCCAGACAAGAGAGAACGAGAAAGAAAAGAGAAAGTGGAGAGAGCTCTTAGCTTGGTGTGTTTCTGGCTTCACCGGACCCTCTCTTATATAGAGGTCCTTAGCCATAACGTCCCCACACTCTCAGCCATTGCATGCAACGCACTGATGAGCATTCACTGCTCTGTCAAGTGAAACGGTTGCATGTGACAGTGCAGAGGTCCAGGTTAACAAGGCCCGAAGCCCGAAGACCATTCGCGTCCACGCGGCTCGCGAGCCGCGGCCTCGGCCCGAGCCCGGCCCGGCTCGGCTCGGCTCGGCGCGCGCGCGCGCGTGTGTGGTGGGCTATGGCCTGGCTCTTGGGAAGCTACAAAGCCCAATGAAAGGAGTTCCATTAAAAACGCATTAAAAGATCTCCCCACGGGCAATATGGGACTAAACCAAAAACCGGTTTTTTCATTATTCTATAAAAACCAATTTTTGTAACAAAATTGAATCCACACTAAGCCAACCCCATTTCGTGATTTTTGTGGTTTGTGTGCTCCAGGTGTTGTTGATTGGTCATCACTTCCCGGGGAGCTGCTGCAGTCGATTGCGAAGCGAATAACCGCGAACATCGATTACCTTCGTCTCCGTGCTGTTTGCGCGCCATGGAGGTCCTCGACGCCCCCCAGGCCCTGCCATCTTCCCCTCCAAAGCCCTTGGCTGATGCTCCCCTTCGACGATGGCAGCGACACTTGCGATTTCCTATGTGTGGCGACCGGCAGAACATACAAGCTTGAGCTGGCCGAGGCTCGCGGTAAGCGCTGCTGCGGATCGGCCCACGGCTGGATGGTTCTGCTGGATGATAAACAAGGAGCCAGCCTGCTGAATCCGCTGACGCGAGCGCATCTCCCGCTGCCGCCCATCACCGCATTCCCGACGGTGCTCGACTTGTGGCTCGAAGAAGAAGGGGAGGTGGACTGGAGAGCCGTCTACGCCTCCAGGCATCTCCACGACTGCATCTTGGAGAAGGTCGTGCTGTCGTCGAGCCCAATTTGGGAGGACGCCGTCGCCCTCGCGCTCGTCAGCGAAAGAATGGCTTTCTGCCGGCTCGCCAACCTGACATGGACCCTTGTAGACGGCTGGAGGGGATTCTTCACTGATGCAGTGTATCACGACGGCAGGTTCTACGTCGTGGATTGCACGGGAACACTCTTCGCGCTGGAGATTGGGTCGGATCCGATGGTCACGCTCCTCGTCCCGCCGCTGCCCGGCGATCCCGTCCAGCGCTACGTGGTGGAGTCCGGGGGGGATATCCTGATGGTCAGCAGGATCCGCCATGTCTGCAATCCTGCGAAGCATGCTTGCGGCGCGACCGCCGCATTCGAGGTTTTCTTGCTCGATCTGGGTTCGCCGCAGCCCAGGTGGGCCGAGGTGCACAACCTGGGTGGCTACTCTCTGTTCGTGGGAGTGAACAATTCCTTCGCTTTCTCGCCTGATGACTACCCTGGCTGCCAGGAGGACTGCATCTATTTCACTGATGATTTCTGCTGGAGGTACAAAGGCGAGGACGACGCCGATGCCTGCGTGCACAACGACCTCGGCATCTTCAATGTGCTCGATGAAAGCGTCAGGCCGCTGTCGTGCAGCATCGATCGGCGCCGCTTTAATTGGCCGACGCCGAAGTGGATCACCCCCAGTCTGTGCTGAGCTATGAAGAAGTAACACCATTAGGGTTGCTTGGAAGTCATCAAAATCTTAATTAGTAGGTAATTTTATTGTTGTATGGGTTGAACGTGAAGGGGTCTAGTTCGCTTAGTTTGGTTATCTTTTTAATTGGATATATGGTATAAATTCCTGGTTTCGAACAATGTTTCCTTTTTATGTTAAGTACGAGTAAGAAACTCGGGCAATGCCCGGATGAACTTGATGGAATGCCAATTGGCACAAACAACATCGCAGTCATACGAAGAAGTCCGTGTGAAATCTTGAGTACGTGTGATTCACTTGTCGGAGTGTGATTCACTTGTTAGAGAGAAAGAGAGAGAGATACAGAGTACACATAATTTTTCATCTTTATAGTAGTGTTTTAATATGATTTATAGGAGAGAGAGCCGTATTCACACACGGGAGAAAGATTCTGGCTCTTCAAAAGAGGTCCACGTGTAAGAACACGGGGGAGAGGGCTCCATTTTAGTATTATACTAGTAAGAAACCCGGGTAACGTTCGAATATGCTTGATGCGCACCATTTGACAAAGACGACATCACAACTGTTCGAAGAAGTGTGAAATCTGAAGTGAGTGTGATTCACTTGTTAGAGAGAGAGAGAGAGAGAGAGAGAGAGAGAGAGAGAGAGAGAGAGAGAGAGAGAGAGAGAGAGAGAGAGAGATCAAATGACCATTAAATACCATTGAATGAAAAATTATCATCTTTATGGTAGATTTTTAAATGGATTTAAAAAAGAGCCATGTTCACACACGGAATAAGAATTCTAGCTCTTTAAAAGACGTCCACGTGTCATAACACAGGAGAGAGGCTTCCATTTTAGTATAGATATATAGACGATTAGATTAGATTGTTCATGGATGCAGTTTTAGGTTTACTCTATCCCCTGCTCCCAAATATAAACTCACACTACTAGTGGTGTAATGCCTGTGCTATGCTCGAGATCAGAAGTAAGAAATTTTTTTATTGTTAGAAATACTTGTATATATATAGTCAAGCATAGGCTAATGTAAAGCTCTTAAACATAAACTCGTATATGGTGGATTCACGCTACTCTTGTGTACATATAGTGGGCCATTGCCCCTCATGGAATACAGTTCATTCTAATCCAAACCTTCGTCTTCCTACTTTCCCTCTCTCGGTCTTTTGTGGTGATATCGGTCCTAAGGCCGACCTGTGGCACATAAGATTAGGTCATGTGACAGAGTCCTTTGAGCAGAGTCCTTCGCCTCCCTACTTTCTCAGTGGCGGCAAGCCAAGACCGAGGAGTTTCAGATCTTTGAGCAGACACCGACTTGGGACATTGTTTCCCTATTGGCAGGCGTTGAGCCTATTAGCTGCAAGTGGGTCTTCAAAGTTAAGCATCGACCTAATGGTTCCATTGAACAGCACAAAGCCCGCTTCGTTACTAGGGGCTTCACTCAGAAGTACGTGATCGATTGTGAAGTGACTTTTGCTTTTGTGGCACAGATGATCATGGTTTGGACTCTCCTAGCAGTCAATGCTACTTGGCGCTGGCCTCTCCCTCAGATGGACGTGAATATTGTATTTCTTTATGGTGATCTCTAAGGTTGTCGACATGCAGCCTCCTCCGGGTTTCAATACTCCTTCTCAGTATGTCTGCCGCATCTGCCAAACCATCTATTGGCTCAAACAGGCCTCTCAAACTTGGTTTAAGCACTTTCGTTGCACAGTTACAGAGGTCTATTTCGTCCAGATCTCTCAGGATTACTCTTTATCTGTGCGAACTTCACCACAGGACCGGGCTATCCTTCTTCTCTACATAGATGACATAATCCTTATATGCGATGACTCAGGTGCTATAGCCTCGCTTCAACAACATCTTAGGATCCAGTTTCAGATAAAGGATATTGGCTCTCTGCACTACTTTCTTGTCTTTAAGATTGCTGATCATGGCAAGTAAGGGATTCTGTTCTCACAACATTAGTATATCGCTAATATCCTCAGTCGAGCTGCTATTTTCGATGCTCATACCACTAACACTTTACTTGAGCTTCACGTGAAGCTTTGGCCTATAGACGGTGAGCCTCTTTCGGATTTTACTCAGTACAGAGAGATTGTTGCTCAGCTGGTCTACCTCTGCATCACCAAACCTGATATTGTCCATACAGTCAGCATCGTCAGCCAGTTTGTTGAGATCCCTCGCTCTGCTCACTACCAATGCCCTTCTACGGATTCTTCGGTACTTTCGAGGGACTATTACTCGATCACTCTTTCTGTCATCGACTTCGTCTCTGATCCTAATATCCTATCTACCTACGTTGATGCTAACTAGGCTGAAGATTTGACTACTCACCGCTCGACCATTGGCTACTGCATATTTCTTGGAAACTCTCTCATCTCATGACGCGGCTAGAAACAGAAGGTTGTTTCTCTCTCAAGCACCGAGGCAAAGTTCAGGGCTATGACTACCACTATTAAGGAGATCATTCACCTACAACGTCATCTTGGGGATCTAGGAGTTGGGATTTCTGGGCCTATAGCTCTTCACTATGATAATTGGAGTGATATACAAATTGTTAGTAACCCAGTTTTCTATGAGAGGATGAGGCACATTGATCTCAACTACTACTTCACCCGAGAGCAGTGTGAAGCTGGGACTATCTCTCTCCGAGCAAATCGCTGACTTTCTTACAAAGTCACACATGACTGCTCGATTCTAGTTTCTTGTTAGCAAACTCTCGGTGTTTGATCCACCATGAGTTTGAGAGGGGGAGTGTTAATCTTATGTATATACTAGTACACATATCCTTTCTATATCAGGTCAATGCATACTTCCCTATTGGCTCTAATGAGAAGTCAATTCCTTCTTCCCCAAAAACCTAGCCACCTCCTTCTCTCTCTCTCTCTTTTTTAAAAAGGACGTCATCTCTCTCTCTCTCTCTCTCTCTCTCTCTCTCCTAGGGTTATTGGTGACAGAGACCAATTTGAATATGAAACCATAAAGAGGCTGACTTTCCAACAAGGATTGAAAAAAATTGAAGTTCCTAAATCGTAGTATGATGCACTTGTTGGGAGAGGCTATTAAAAAGAAAATGGATTCTAGAACTCTAAATTTAAATCCATAGGAAAGGTGTTGATCATATTCATCAGTATCATGTTCTTCCTTTCAGCTACGTACCTTGTTTGATAGAGGGTTGTAGGGAGCAGTCACTTGGTGAATAATTCCATGCTTCTGACATAGCTCAATCATCTGATGTAATATGTACTCTCCACCTCTATCAGATCTAAGAATTCTAATGTACCTCTAATGTTGGTTCTCTACATCGGTTATGTAAATCATCAACTTATTGATGACCTTATCTTTGATCTTCATCAAGTAGATTTGACATAATTTGGAATGATCATTTATAAAGGTGACAAAGTATATGTTGCCACCTCTAGTAACCATCCCTGAATCACAGACATTAATATGAATCACTTCAAGGATGTTTGTATCTCTATCAACCGCCTTAAATTGTTTCCTAGGGACCTTAGATTCTAAAAAAATCTCATATTTCTAGGTCTGCACATCGGATTTAGGGATTAGCTTAAGTTTCATTAATTTCTTTTGAAAATTGAAGTTTACATGACCTAATCTTTGATGCCAAGTAATAACGACTCAACGTGCAACACAAATGAGTTAACATTAATGAAAAGAGAAGATATATTGAGTTTGAACAACCCATTACACATATATCCATTTCCTACAAAATCCATTCCATTCGTGATTACAACCCTTTTGGCTTAAAAAAGGAGCATGGCTCTATATTGAACAAGTAGTGAACTGCTAACAAGATTGTGCCATATGTTTGGCACGAGGTGCACGTCGTGCAAGGAGAGGATCTTCCCAGAGGTGCGATGTATATCCACATGGCCGGTTCCTAGCACGTATACTGAGGTGTTATTTTCCATGGTCACAGCTCCTTGACATGTGTATAGAAATGTGATAAACCAAGATCTATCAATATATACATGTACACTAGCTCCGATGTCAATCCAAAATCCGGAAGAGTCGAGGGTCATGTTAACTTCAGGGAAGTTCACTGATCTGAATCCATCAGAGTTCGTCCATCCAGTCTACATGTTAGCTTGGGGACAAAAGCTAGAAGGAGAGCCGCCCTTGCTCTTCGGTTTTAGCAGCTCGATCTTTCGAAAGTAACATTGGGAGGCAAAATGGTTTGCACGACTGCATACAAAGCAGCAGTGGCCACTGTCACCATCCTTCCTACTGGAGCTCGCGGGATGGAAGGCCAGTGCTGCCCCTTTGCTAAATAGAAAGTGTGACAGCTTGTGGTTTTTACCGTCATCAAACTCAGAATCCTATGTTGCTCCTCTATTATAATAGATGTTAGGACATGAGGTGGACTCAACTTGGTTTGGGTATGACTCGGGAACTTGGCATAGTCTAACCATGAAGAGAAAACTTATCTATGATGAATGCAACTAAGAAGGTCTCACTAAGGTCTGTGCCATCAGACCTAAGCTCCTAAACAAGGGTTTCAAAGTCATGAATCTGATTGTTCATGTCCTTGTTATTGGTGAATCTAAACTTGTTGAAGTCGGAAGCCCTAATATGCTTTAGGCTAGCTAGCATCATCGGTCCCATACTTCTACTTAAGGTCGTTCCAAAGATCAAATGCAGTTATGGCCGTGTAGTGAATGCCATACAATCTATCCGATATGGCTCCTAGTATGCGATGCAATAAGTGATGCTTGATTTCCTGCAGAGTCCTAGATGCTGAGGATGACAAGGGTGTATCGGAAGGCCGACTTTGTTGATAATTGTTCCGATTGGAATGAGTTTGTAGACCTCCGTTGGTGGGCCTAGTGGTAGCATCATTTGTGGTTGGCTCTAAGGCCGAAAACAACTTGAGGAGAGTGAGCCAATACTTCATTTGGATTTGCTACCTCAAAAAGTTCTTGCCATTGAACTTCTCGGGCTTGCCAGACATCACTTCACTATTATAAGGGTTCATGGTGGGGTTTAGGATAAGTTGCACAAATATGAAAATGCAAATAATTTTTTGTTATTATAAAGCACAATATGAAATTAAATGCCTTTAATTTCAGTTTACAACTACAAACCTCTTTAGATTGTTGTAAACTGAGCAAGAATTAAGCTTTAAGTAGTTATTATACTTAACTAATATTAGCAATTATACGAACAATTGCAAACTTGTTATTATCTCAAATGAAACAACTACTTTAGTACAATTTCTAATTTAATTAATCATGCAACAAGATGCTAGTTTTGATCACACAAGAATTAGGTCTACTTCGTATATTTCTTTTAGGCAAATATAAACTAATTCAAAGAAGGAGATAGGAGTTAGAATTAGCCCAGATCGAGGTGTGTGAACGCTAAACTAAAGAGGTTTGCCCCCCACATGCGGAGTCTCCGTGCCACCCTCTCTAGAGAGACAACGACCATTTTCCTTTTTCATCGACACACCTCCGAAGAAGGCCACAAACTTCCAATGCTTGAGAAAATTCGAAAGGAAGAAAAAAACAACTCATTGAACCTTCAAAATCAGAAAAACTCATTGTAGAACACTCGTGCAAAAATTCTAACTGTAGGAGCCTTTCTAGGTGAACTTGGAGAGGAGATTGGGCTTCCTGAGTTATTAAAAGGGCTAAGGATCTACTCTCTGGTTTCTACAGCAACCTCTCTGTTTGCCTTGAGGAACAAGAAAGATGAGCTCTCTCTGGTTCGGATTATGCTCTAATGGTTTGGTTGGTTGTGTAATAAATAACATGGGGAAGAAAGATTTTTTACTCTCTGTTGATCAAATCTCAAACATGTTGGGTGGACTACGAGGTGTACAGAAGGCGTGCATTGTTGGTTTTTGATAGCCCTATACGGGAGAGTTGTTGAACTAGGTGGACCAAGTTGGTTGTCACGGTCCTGGTCAGACCGAGCGACCTAACTAGGAGGCCTGACGAGTTGATGGTAAACATGGCCTCGTACTCGTGTGCACCCAATAACTGATAGACGTCTTGATCGGTTGCGTCTACCGGTTGGACACATCTATTATAAATAGATGTGCAGGGGTGGAGTCCCCATACACATGTCATTAGATCCGTTGTTGTGAATCCAGAGAGATTCAGGAGGACCCATCGAATCCGCAGGAGACGGCAGCGTGTGGAAGATCTTCACCCTGTATTGCGAAGGATCCCTCTCATCTTCTCATGAAGGTACGTTCCTCATCTATGACGATGATCTCGGTCTATCGATCGGGGGTGTTCTCGTGTAGAAACCCCAACAGTTGGTATCAGAGCGAGGTTTAGATCTTGTTCGTTGTTTTTGGACGATGATTTTATCTTTGTTCCATTGTTTCCGTCGAGATCTAATCTCGTCGGTGATTCCTATGAGATTTTATTCCTGTTTTCTGGATCGTCGCCGCCCGTAGCTAAGGTATTTCGATTCCAATCGGAGCCCCGAACGAAGCCCTGCAGCACATCGCAGCCAAGGGAATTTTTTGTCCCAGATGGCGTCCGGCGGCAGCCCACGTGCGGTAGCCCATGGCGACCGACGGAGCTCGCGTGCAGCGGCGCACGAACACCAGCTGACAAGGGGGCTGCGCGGTTGCGGCACAAAGCAACGGCTGCAGGCCGCGACTAGCTGCAGGCGGTGCTCGAGTGGCGGCAGCGGGCCGACGCGCGAGATCAAGCGGCGGCTGCAGGTGAGGAATCGTGGGGTGTAGGTTAGGGTTTCCGAAATTTGGGGAAAGATGAGCAGTGTTCATCAGTTTTGGGTTTTGTTTGATTGTTGGATTTCAAAACCCGACAACACATAACCCAACCCGATTACCTATACACCCGATCCGACTGCAATTGTTTTTTTGTTTTGTATTAATTGGGTTCAAGCCCGATTGTATACCGGATCCGAACCATTGACTCGGGCCTAGGGCCAAGTCCCAAGCCGACCAGACTTGAGCCCAGGCTCTGGCAGGCTCAGACCAAGGCCCGGGTACAAATCAGCAATGTTGCATTTGACTGTTAGGATTAATCTGATCCATCAATTTTAGTCTTGTGAACTAGGCCCAATCGGGTCGATCCATATATGGATCTTGGGCATTTGGACCATTCCGAATGCATCGGTACGGTCATATTTTGTTGATTTGATTGTTTTACAACTTATCATATAGAATGCTAAAAAATAATAATATTTTAATATTCTAATATGTCATCTTGTGCCAATTTCAAATTATTGATTATATCACATGTGTAAGGTAGTCATGCTGCAATTATAAATGTGCCTTGATGATATTAAAAGTTTCTTGCTTCCCTACAAGTAGGCACATGCATATTAAATATAGTAAACAATTGATAACTACCATTGAACTTTGAAGGGATAAAAAAATTGGCATTGGTTGTACAGATTAGGTCTTTCATGGGGTTTAGAGAAGATCAAGTGACCGTCTAAGGCTCACTTTCGAAATGAGTCGGATTTGCCCAAAGGTAGGCGACTCATGGAGACTGTGGGTAGTCGGATTGGAGGGCTTCTACTAGGGTCACTAGGCATCTTATTGTACTAGGGTTTGATTCTGTCTACAAGTGTTTCAACTACTGAGTGTTGTAGAATAAGCAGAATAGTAGCCTGTGATTAGGAAAGATAGGATAACCCTTCTGCCCAAAGGTGTTGGATAGTGTCTAACTCAACCCAATTACGCTGACTAGGTCTGTGCATGTTTGTATACATGACATGGGAAACTAGAGCACATCAAGGGATCTGGCCAAAGCTAAGTCTTGATGGTGTGAAGGAGTTGTCCCAAAAGAGAACTTTGCACATGAAGTCCTCTTTGGTTTACTTGAATCATAACCACTAGTACATGTCAACATATATGTATGAATATTATTGAACTATACTAATTTGTAATCCTCCATTTAGAGATATGGATTCGTTGGCTATTTCGAAGAATCTAGTTGGGATTGAGCCCCTGAATGGCTCTAATTATTCATCTTAGAAGATGAATATTGAGATCTTGATTGGGTGTTTGGATTACAACTTTGTACTTACAAAGCCAAAGCTAACAGAGCTTACAGATGCTTCTACTGAGGCTCAGAAGACCCACTTTGCTAAGTGGGAGAAAATGAACCATCTTTCTATGATGATGATCAGTGCCACCATTAGCGAGGAGCTTCAAGGTGGCATTGCTAAAACTGAGACTGCAGCAAAGTTGATGGCATTACTGAAGAAACAGTTCGTGGATACCAAGAAATCCCTGCTGTATAACAATATACTTCAGATCATGAATCTGAATTATGATGGCAAGGGCAGCATTCATGAGCATATTCTTAAGCTCTCAAAGCTGGCCATATGCATCAAAGAGCAATGTCTTTAATTTGAGGAGAAGCTTCTGGTTTATATTGCAGTGATCTCTCTTCCAAAGTCTTTCAACACTTTCAAGGTGAACTTAAATGCTCAGGAGATCAAGTGGGATCTTAATAAGCTTATCACCCTATGTGTCACTGAAGAAGAGAGACTGAAGGGACGGAAGAAGGAGCCTGCTAATTTGGGCAAGAAGTCATTCAAGCCAAAGCTTTAGTAGCTGAAGCAGACCTTCAAGCAGAAAGGAAAGTTCCAGAAGCAATTTCAGGCCAAGGGCAAGAAGATGGCCAAAGGCAAGAAGCCACATTCCTCTGGATATTGGAACTATAGGAAGCTAAGGCATATGATGAAAGCCTATAGGGTCAAGTAGAATACTGAGGCACAGTCTTCTGGAGGCACGGCTTTAGTCTGTTGTGAGTCTAATGCTGTAGATATACCATCAGGCTCTTGTTGGGTCGATTCAAGAGCTTCTGTTCATATATCCCATACTTTGCAGGGGCTCAGGAGCAGAAGAAGACCCAGGCCAGAGGATAAACTTTTCCTCGGCAATGATGACTCGATAAGGGTGGAGGCGGTTTGCAGCTTAGACTTGGTGCTGGATTCGGATCACATTCTGGTGTTAGAGGACGCTTTCTACATTCCGACCTTCAGGCGGAATCTGCTTTCTATCAGTAGATTGTTAGACTCTGGATATGTGTTTGCTTTTAGTAAGAACAATCTTGTTATTTCTGTGGATGATATGACTATTGGCAGTGGTTTTCTAGTGGATGGTTTATTCATATTATCTCTGTGTTCTACTTCTATCTCTTGTTTATCTGAGCTAGTAGATGGTCCTGTATCCGGGTCGAAGCATTCCTATCTAGCCGAGGATTCTGCTGTGTTTTGGCACAAGAGACTTGGACATATCTCTAGGAAGAGAGTAGAAGCCTTGGTGAAAGATGAGATTCTACCCAGTCTGGACTTTTTTGACTTTGGTACTTGTATGGACTGCCTCAGAGGAAAGATGACTAAGCAGAGAAAGCTCTCAACTGCCAGAGCTTTAGAGCTCTTAGAGTTGATCCACACGGATATTTGTGGTCCATTTCTAGTCAAAGCTTGTGGTTGTCATAGTTATTTCATCATGTTCATTGATGATATCTCCAGATATACTTATGTGTATCTTCTCCACCATAAGTCAGAGGATTTGGAGGTCTTCCAGACATTCCAGTTGGAGGTGGAGAAGCACCTTGATAAGAAGATCAAGATTGTTCGGTCAGATCATGGAGGAGAATATTTTGGAAGGATGAACTAGGATGGTGTGAATCATGGTCCTTTCTCTGAGTATCTGAGGCAACAGGGGATTATTCCCTAGTATACCACACCTAGCACTCCTAAGTATAACAGTGTGGCAAAGAGAAAGAACAGGACTTATCAGGAGGATGTTTATAGCATGATGAGTCATACTTCTCTTCCAGAGAGGTTTTAGGGAGAAGCCTTGAAGACAACGATTTATATTTTGAATCGAGTGCCTTGCAAAGCTACCCCAGAAACCCCTTATAGGAGATTGAGAGGTTCAACTCCTAGCCTCCATCATTTGCATGTTTGGGGTTGCCCAACAAATGATAAGTTCTATAATCCAGAAATAAAGAAGCTTGATTTTTGCATAGTTCGATGTTTCTTTATTGGCTATCCTGAGAGATCGAAGGGTTTTCGGTTCTACTGTCCTTCCAAACTGTTGGAGATAGTGGAGACCAATATGGCCAAATTTCTAAAGGATGCAGAATTTAGTGGGATCCATCGACCAGTTGAGACTCTTTTCAAAGGGAACTCTTCGGAAGCTATTGTGCTAGTATCGTTTATTCCAATTGTTCAACCAGATATTATAACAGACATGGCACCAGCACTTGCTGAGATAGTGGCAGAGGTTGACCCACAGCCAGTTCAGGCTGTACCAGTTCCAAATACTCCAGTGGAGTCAGTCCAACCAAGGAGGTTAGTTCGCGAGTGTAGGTCAGCTATCCCAAACTATTATGAAGTCTATTTTCAGGAGATTCAGAGTGAGGGATCTGATATTGCTGACCCTACTTCCTTCCGTGAAGCCATGGCTTGCAATGGGTCTCGATAGTGGCAGGAGGCCATAAAAGAGGAGTTACAATCCATGAAGAAAAATCATATTTGGGATCTTATAGAGATACCAGAAAACCGAAGGCAGTGGAGTGCAAGTGGATCTTTAAGACCAAAAGAGATGTTGATGTCAAGATTGAGAGATTCAAAGACAGAATAGTGGCTAAAGGTTTCAGGCAGATTGAGGGTATTGACTTTGGCGAGACTTACTCTTCGATTTTCACCAAGGATTACTTGAGAGTGATTATGGCCATTGTAACTCATCATAACTTGGAGTTGCACCAAATGGATGCTAAAACAGCATTTCTAAATGGTGATCTGAAAGAGGATATTTACATATCACAGCTAGAGGGCTTTGTAGTTAGTGGGTGTGAACAGCTGGTTTGCTAGTTGAGGAAGTCCATTTATGGGCTGAAACAAGCTTCCAGGCAGTGGTACCTAAAGTTTGATCAGGTTGCCACAGAGTATGGTTTCCAGAAGAATATGACTGATAGATGCATATATCTAAAAGCCAATGGGAGTAGGTTTGTCATACTCGCCCTCTATGTTGATAATATTCTCTTAGCAAACAATGACATTCACATGCTCCATTATGCCGGCCAAATATTTCTTGGCCAAGAAATTCGATATGAAGGACATGAGTCAAGCAAACTATGTGCTTGGGATCAAGATTCACAGAGAGAGAGTAGTAGGGATTCTGGGACTCTCCCAGATAGCTTATGTTAAGAAGATCCTAAAGAGGTTCATGATGGATTGGGGTTCTCCGGGTGAGGCACTAATACTGAAGAGAGATATGTTTTATTAGGATCAGTTTCCTAAGAATCAGGCAAAGAGAAGCCAGGTGGATGCAGATGAGTATGTTTCCATTATGGAGAGCGTCATGTATGCTATGACTTGTATTCGATCATACATCAGTTTTGTTGTTGGGATGTTGGGTCGTTATGGGCAGGATACGGGTGTAGCTCATATGCGTGCAGCTAAGAAAGTTCTAAGATATCTTCAGCATATCAAAGAGTTTATACTTACTTACAAGCAAGATAGTGAGCTTCAAGTGGTTGGTTACACCGACTCAGACTTTGCAGGCTGTAAAGATGCCATAAAATCCCCGGGATATGTTTTCTTGATGGCAGAAGGAGTTATTTCGTGGAAAAGTTCCAAACAGTCAATTGTGACCGACTCCACTATGCATGTAGAGTACGGTGCTTACTATGAGGCTACAAAGCATGCTCTTTGGCTGAAAATCTTTATTGAAGGAATAGGCATCGTGGATTCGATCCAAAGGCCTTTGCCAAATTTCTGTGACAATGAGGCGCGCTGTTTGTCAGCATGTCAATAATAAGAAGATTATCAGATGCAACAAGCACTTGGATATCAAATACATGCTTATCTACGAGAAAGTCAAAGGGGGGGTAGAGATCCTGCATATTCGCACAGATCTGATGGTTGCAGACCCTCTCACAAAGGGACTTGCACCAAAGGTTTTTTAGAGCCATGTGACCCGTATGGACTTGATGGAGTCCATGTATCAATAGTTGAGTTCCTTTGCCATGTGTTTTGATCACTGTTATTTCGTCTTTAAATGAATAAAGCTCAATGCTACTCCCCTATTTGATATATGTCAAATGTAAGCAAGATCATTGCCTAGAGTACATAATACTCAAGTGACATTGAGACTATGCATGCTTAGGCAACATGTTAGATAGTCCAATGTGTCTGGAGTAAAATGACTTACTCAAAATACTGAAACTAGACATACTTTAACAACATGTCGGAATATCCAGTAAGCCTGGAATACACGATACTCAAAAGAGACCTGGGCTAGGCGTGGGTGGGCATCACATCGGAGCGCCTTCATTTTGTTTGCAGTTGATTAGGTATCAATATGGACATTAGAATGACATGCTTGGACAAGCATGAGGTTGGACGTCATGGGTCTGGGCACAAGACCAAGAGATGTTGTGCTCAGATAATCCATAGACACATAAGAAAACCATCAGAGTTGTTTATTGGAGTTCTTTGTGGGTCTTATAGGTTGACCATGGATATGAACTAGCATAGGATATGCTGGAACAATCATGATCACCTATCAGGGTCATTTTGAACAAAGACATTAATGGTCCCTTAGTATTTTCTTTTAAAATTGATCTGGATCGTGTTTTTTTCAAAACTAAGTGACTCTCCAAATGTTTCAAAAAAAAAATTTATATATTTTCACTATAAAATTATATATATGTATTTGAAATAAGTTCCTATACTTATATGATGTAAAGGGCTAAGTTGAAGATTATTGGTTTTTGATGGCCCTTTACGGGAGAGTTGCTGAGCTAGGTGGACCAAGTTAGTTGTCGTGGTCCTGGTCAGACCGGGCGACTTAACTAGAAGGCCTGACGGATTGATGGTAAACCTGGTCTCGTACTCGTGTGCACCCAATAACCGATAGACGCCCTGATGGGTTGTGTCTACCAGTTGGACACATCTAGTATAAATAGATGTGCAGGGGTTGAGTTCCCATACGTACGTCATTAGAGCCACCGTTGTGAATCCAGAGGGTTCAGGAGGACCCATCGAATCCACAGGAAACGGCGGCGTGTGGAAGATCTTCACCTGGTATAGTGAAGGATCTCTCTCATCTTCTCACGAGGTACGTTCCTCATCCATGACGACGATATTGGTCTATCGATCGGGGGTGTTCTTGTGTAGAAACCCCAACAATGCAGGCTATAACCTGTTGGTAAAGTTCTTTGGGCCGACCTTTAGGGTCTCCAGTAAGGCAAGGCCCAATGCCCTTTAGCCCAAAAGAAACCCTCAGATCCGAAGACCATTCGTGTCCATGCGAACCCGAGCCCAGCCCGGCTCATGCGTATATGGCGTGTGAGGCCTAGGGCCTATTTGTTCTTTACTAACACCTTGGAGATAAATGATATTTAACCAACTGAGCTCTACAACTTTGCAAATTAGAGGTGGGCAAATTAAAGTTTTATATTAATCCTAACACTATGTTGTGCCATGTTTGCAGTTGCTTGAAGATCGAATGGTGTAGCATCAAAGCCGATACGAAACTCTTCAGTGTTTGTAGAGGATTCACTCATGATGAGGGGGAAGGAATGCTATGAGTAACAAAATCCCAGCCCCATTTGATGTTGTTATGGGTTGGTACGTGATGAGATATTTGAGCTAGCAGAAAGAATAATTGACAAAGAATTCACTAATATGTTGCTGTGTGTATTCTTATTCAAATTCCATTGGATTCGGTTGAGTGAGTGGGGGAGGGAGGGATTTCGAACTAATGCATGTTGCATGCGCAGTGTATCGGACAACATCAGTAAAGAAAGGGTTTTTTTTTTTTCCGAGAACACTCGAGGTGAGGGGGGTTCAGCATGGACCCCAACCGGTTTATTAACTAGGCTCTCAAGGAAAAGATTAGAGACGATTACACACTACACGGAGGATATCCAAGAGGTCGATGGGCATACCCATGCTCCACTCGACCACAGAACGTCGAAGACACCCAACTACCTCATCCACCGAACGATATTTGTTGGAGAAGACTCTAGCATTGCGTTCTCTCCACACATGCCAAACCACTGCAAGCATCAGAACATCCCACACATCTTGCTGTCTCCGACGAACATATCTCCGGCGCCAAGATGTCCACAAAACCTGTAGAGATGGGGGTGGTCACCCTCGCACTCCTACCGCTACACAGACACGCATCTACACCTCCCTCGCTAGCGGGTAGCGAAGCAACAGATGTGTGACGTTCTCTCTTGAGTCCAAGTCACAACAAGAACAAGACAAATCTACAATGTCGGGGTGCCTTAGTTGAAGATTAACCCAAGTCAAGATGCGTTAAGTGCTATCCACATGAAAATGCTAATCTTCAACGAAACCCTCGCCCTTCACACACGAGCCCCCCATTCTTTATAAATCTATAGAATGATCGAACTGAGAAGCGACCCCATCGATCCCAACACCAACGAACAGACTCCCTCACAATCGAAACCGAGAAGTGCCCTAAAATCTCATACAATTCTAGCACCATCGGCTGAAGGAGTTGCAGGATCACCCTACGGAAGGACACCCGCCAAGACGTAGACCCGCCCCTAATGTCACACTGGGATTGGACTGAAGCATCAGGAACCCATGCCAAGTCAAATAGGTTTGAGAATAGAACACTAAGTGGCAGTTCCCCAGTCTAACGATCCAGTCAAAATCTAATATCCTTACCATCTCCTAAGGAATAGTGACACCCACAATGATACACGTTAAAGGTCTTCGATACCCCATGCCAAAACGAAAAAACACGCCCAGAAATCCTCCCTTGGGACTGTAGCGAGGAGGTACGACAAAAGTAACACTCCCGCACAATAGCACTCCAAGAGTCTCCATAGTCAAACTGAAGACGCCACCACCACTTCCCTAGCATCGCTTTGTTGAAATCACGCAGATCCAAAACACCAAGTCCCCCTTGTTTTCTTGATTTGCAGACTATCTTTCAGCTTACCAGATTGTATGAGCCAGACGAGCCCTCCGCACCCCTCCGCACCTCTCCAAAGAAAGTCCCTCCGAATACGATCAATTCGCTTAACCACCCAAGCCGGGAGAAGATAGAAAGCAAGGAAGAAGTTGGGCAAAGTCGTGAGCACCGATCAAATTAACAAGAACCAGCCTCCCCCCAATCGATAATGACCTGCCATTCCATTCCGCAAGCTGCCGATCCACCCTCTCAATCAGACCATGCCATTGCGCCTTTTCGAGGGATCTGTCTTCCAAAGGCAGGCCCAGATATTGTGTTGGAAGCTTCTCAAACTTACAATTTAGCAACCTGACAAAGAATAGACCCACCGACTCCCTCTCCCCTACCAAGAACAGCGAACTCTTGGCAAAATTAATATTGAGGCCTGATACAAGCTCAAAAGCACAAAATGGCCTTAAGAGCAATTACCTGAGCCTCCTCTACCTCGCAAAATAGTAATGTATCATCAGCAAAATACAAGTTCATAAGTCTCCACGATCCCCATCTGATCCCTTGGATGTAGCCAAGTCCCGCCGCACGTTGAAGCACTCCGTCGAAAGCATCCATCACCAGAATAAAAAGGTACGTTAAGAGAGGGCAACCTTATTTGATGCCTCGACACATATTAAAGAACTACCACATCTCACCATTGATCTGACAAGCAAGGCGCGAAGAAAACAGACAAGCCTCGATTCACATGATCCAATCATATAAAAACCCCTTCGCCCCCATAACATCCAAGAGGAAATCCCAACGGACACGGTCAAAAGCTTTATCAAAATCCAACTTCAGCAGAATGCCAAGCCGACCCACTTTCTTGAGATGATAAATCACCTCCTGTGCCGAGGCCACCCCATCGAGAATATTTCATCCACCAATAAATGCAGACTGGGAGAGCAGAATAATCTCCTCCAATACAGCTGCTAACCTACAAGCCAATATCTTGGAAATGATCCGATGCACGCAATTCATGAGGCTAATAGGCCTAAAATTCAAAAAAGAGACTGAAGTGTCCTTCTTAGGCACCAAAGTAATCCACGAAAAGTTGACTGGGCATAACCTTGATCTGTCGTCTGCAAACTCCAGAACAAGCCGTTGAAAATCCTCCTGCACACATGGCCAAAACTTCTGGAAGAAAAGAATAGAAAAGTCGTCAGGCCTTGGAGCCCCATATGCCCGCATGCCCGCCACTGCCCTTGCCACCTCTTCCACAGAAAACTCCGCAAACACAGGATTGTCAACTGGAAGGTGCCTAAGCCCCAAAGTAATCAGACGAAGACCCACCAACCATGTACACCTCATAGAAAAAGCATCCCTAAAATTTGACGAAGCTACCTCCACTATGCTCCTCGAGTCAGAAAGAGTCAAACCGTCGATCACCAATTTCCCCACAAAATTTCACCTTCGTCTAGCATTTATCAAACGATAGAAATAGTTAGTGTTAGCATCCCTCTCCCGAATCCAACGCTCCCTGGAACCTTGTCACCACATGATCTCTTCGACAACCATAATCCTCTGAAACTCCTCACGTATTTTCTCTAAAGACTCATTCTCAGTCAATATCAAATCTCGCTCTTCTGACAAAGCCTCCAAATTCCCAATATGCTCCAAAATCTCTCTCTTCTGCCTCGAGGCACTCCAAAAAGACAATTGTGCCCAATTCACCAACTTCTTACAAAGGAACCGGAGTTTACGAGCTAAATTCACATTTGCCCAAGGGTGGGGAGGTGCCTCCGCCCACCACCCCATCACTAGACCCGACAGATCTCCTTGAGTGAGCCACATAGCCTCGAACCGAAAACACCTAGGACCAGCCTGCACTGCTATTGTGTCTAGAAGGATAGGGGAGTGATCCGAGGTTACTGAGGGCAAAGCCAAATTGGGAGCTGGACGGAAAGGCCTCATCCCATTCCGTCGAGACGAGAAACCTGTCAAGCCGAGCGAAGGCCTCATTCTTACGACAATTCGACCAAGTCAACCTCCAACCTGAGAGCGGTAGATCGATCAACCCACATCCATGAATAAACCCAGCAAAATCAATCAAGTCCCTACCACACGTCATTCTGCCCTTCCTTTCGTCCAGAAATCTAGTGCAGTTGAAGTCACCCCCCAGTGCTTAAGGGTTGGAAGAAACAACCTGTGCCGCCTCCAGCTCCACCCATAAAGCTTGCATAAGGAATAGGACTGTCGGACCGTACAACGAGGAGACTTGGATGGTCACTCCACGAACATCCCTTAAAGTCACAGAGACAGAGAACTGACCCACCATTTCATCCACCTTGCTCCAACAAATTCCATCCCAACAAATCACAATCCCACCAGCGGTGCCAATCGTGTCCCTCACCACCCACGATTCTAGCCGACCCACCCCAAGATCCTGTACCATCTATTAGTCGAAGACAACCAACTTAGTCTCCTGCAAGCACAACAATTCGATCTGATATTGTTGCACCAATGTCCTCACCGACCACCGCTTGTTTGGCGCTCCCAACCCACAAATATTCCAAGATAACAACCGCATTAAAATTACTTGTACCCTAACCCACCATACTAAAACACCAGTTGGATCATGATCAACCAAGTGCCTGCTCGCGCTTCAACTGTCACAGGGCTTTCACAGATCCACCACATGCATGTTGGAATTAAATCCTTTTATCAGAGTCACAGCAAAAGAAAAAGATAGATCCGAGGATCTCATGGTGTATGTTTTATTACAATCTATCTTTTAAATAATTTACATGTGAATCTATGATCCTAGAATATGTGCGGACACCCTAGAGACATACTACGATCTACGAAAGACATGTATGTATCTAGTTAGGTGTTTAGAATTATTATACCTTATGGATCTTTGATCCAAAGAGAATGAAACGATGGTTGATGATGAATTATAGAAAAACTGAGAGGGGTGTTGTCGGATAGCACCTTGTAATTTGCGAAGGAAGGAACCCACAACGTCCTATCTCTGAGTGCAAGGATAACACGCCGACAAATGATGGCACGTAGCGAAGTCGATGGCGTGCCTCGAATACCTCCTCTTTTTCTTTCTCTCTTCTTCTTCATTCTCCTTTCCTTCCTCATTTCTACCTTTTTCTTCTCCCTCCTTTTTCTTGGCCAAAACCACAAGGGGGAGATAGGGGGTTTGGATTTCTCAAAGGGGAGAGAGAGAGAGAGAGAGAAAATTAGGGTTTTTTCCTCTCCCTCTCCTTGTGCCTTTATAGATCGGTCACCAAGTGGCTTGCGCTAGCGCAAACCACTTGTAGCTGATCCTATGATGGCCATAAGAAAGTGGGGGCGGATTTCTCCAAGGGATTAACGTCATGGGTTAGGGTTTCCCTTATCTCAATGACACCTTGGATGAAAATGCCTTTTTGTCTGAATACCGCTGATAGAGAGATAGAATGAGGTACGCTAGTTGGAATTGAGTTCCGTCAGTGCCTATGATCTCCTAGAATTATTTTGCTCATTTTAAGATCCATATTCAATATGTTTTGAGTCATATTTCAGTATTGATCAAAATACCCCTATGGCCCCTTAACACATATAAATTAGGTTCCTAGGCTTCGAGCTTGCGCTCCATCACGCTACTTCGCATTTAACGTGCCCAACCGGGTCAAAAAATAATTCTTATATATAATGACAGAGTGGAACTTTCAGGGTTCAGGATCTCTAGCTCTAATCGGATTTCTGATTAACTATTTCGGTGATACACCGAAAGTTTCGCTAATCTATCCTAATCCAACTAACCTGCGTAGCAACCCAGAGTATGACGTGAGTTAAACTCTAGTGATCCTAAACTTGTATTACTCCCCCATAACCTTATTCTCTACTATACTCTGATAGTCTTCAGTTCCTCCTATTACTGGTGCCGTGATTCGATTTGGGAGATGGGGAGCACCGTCAGAACCTGATCGATCATCTGACTAGGATTTGATAACTTGTCATCTATAACACCACACACCTTTTGGTGCTATGCATAACATCCAGAATGTCGTCAGTCATACTGACAAACACCAAGCCTGGATTAATTGTGTAGACAGATTGACTCATCAAAACGTATTCATCCAAACTGGACATCGGATAACCTATAGAGATTACATGCCACTCTAGCGCCAACCGGGTAACCCAACGTATCGTGGTATTGGACTATGGAGAGTTCGCACATGTTGGCACATCAAATCACCACACAACCGGTTAGCTCAGCGTATATGGTTCCTCAGGGTTTATGATAGATTATCTATAATAGTAAGTCGGTTCATACACCAGTGTCTGAATCACTAATCTATACACCGTCTTAGTTCCTGTTCAACACGATCATCGTGCTTTGTCAAGTGAATAAAAATTCCATATTCCTATGGTGGAGACTTCACTATATCCTTTACCTGCCAATAGCTTATTCCTGATGAAGCGACCACCATCACCAAAGCTGTGAACTAGTTCTAGGTCTACACAGAACCGATCCACTGGGGTTTCCAAGCATAGACCCACCATGCACTTTGATCGCTTTCGACCACTACCGATATCTTTGTCAGCTATGTTATAGTTATAGGGCTTAATACCGGAGTCGTCCTCTGAGATTGCGCAATAGTACCTAGATTTAGACTATAGTTTTAGATCGGTTTAGGGAAAATGATTGATTTAATTTTGTTAAACTAAGTAAAGTAAATCAATGACAAAACGAGATTAAAGTGGATGAGATATCAATTGGAGAAGGTCTAGGGCGGCAAATCCACCACTAGTCTAGCAACTAAGTTATTCATGCCAATTTTTGGGTTTAGTTTCTTAGATGGATTCGACCCACCACGACTAGAAGCCATGATGGTGTCATAGAAAGACTCTATAATTGTATCAATGAGATTGACCATCTTTGGTTGGCACATCCGTCCACCTGAGTATGGATCATCTTACCGAGACTAGTCCATCCAAAGATAAATTGAAGAAGATCTTACAAGTACATCAATAGCATGGATCATCTCCGGTTGGCATGATCCGTCCTCCTGGGCATGGATCGTCTTCCCGAGGCATGAGCCATCCAAAGATTTACTTGCTAAAAAATTAATACCTTGCATTATAATCGTAGGATATAAGCATAACAGTTGAACTATGATGAGTATTACAAGTGCATCGATGGTATGGACCATCTTCAGTTGGCATGATTCGTCCTCCCGGGCATGGATCATCTTCCCTAAGCATGATCCGTCCAAAGGTAACACCATCCATTGAATAACAGTCATAGATTCAACCATAGAAAATAAACCACAATGCATGTAATCTAGATAGGAACAATTTTAGAGAAAGTAAAATGATTCATATCATAGATTAACTAAAACAATTCATTATTCAACACAAATCAAGCAATAATCCATAGAAGAAAGCTTAAACCCTAAAAAGACAAAAAAAATAAAGTTTACTATGCTAGGGTTTTATCAAAACCCTAGAGGAGGCCTTTAGCCGAGCATGGTGACGAAGGCTACGAGGTTATTTTACTATTTTACATAACCCTTTTATCGAGTTTTTTGGTTAATGACTCCCTAGCCAGATGTGTAGACACCCCTATAGACCTTACTAGCTCAAGCCACGAAGGCTACGAAGTTAGACTAGACTATCTTCCTGTATCATGTATCATTTTGACTTCTTACTGTTTGACGCGAAACTCCAACTGATTAGATCGGATGCCTTGGTTACTAGGTGATAATCTTAACTTACAGGTTACCTCATCTTAACTTCTCACTGTTTGACGCGAAACTCTAACTTGTTAGGTCGGATGCCCCGGTTACTAGGTGATGATTAAGATGAAGTTTATTATAACAATTTTTTTTAATATGTAAAAATATATAAGTATATATATGCTAGCCTGGTCCATTCCTATTTTAAATCCGATCAATTTATCTTTAGTATTGTTTCAGGTTAATTTTGGATGTTCATCTTATAAAACTAAACCAGTGTGCAAGTGTGGCTAGGCAAAATCATGTATTAATTTTCTGATTCAAAATTTATATTTAGATTGAACTTAGTATAAGTTTTAAGAAAAATTTTGCATTCTAGCAACTTTAACAAAAGAGATTTGTCTAAATTAAATATTGGTTCAATGTTTGAGGAAATAGTACTAAGATGCACACCCCCAAACTTGAACATCATATTATCCTCAATGTGACAATGGCAGTGTGATAACTAACAATTAATAGAAAAGTTACCAGGATGCTAGATTATAGTTTATATAATGGAACAATCGTACCTAGTTAATTGTTTTAAGTTCTGAAAGGTATTCAAGATGAAGATAGATGCACCCCCAAACTTTGACTTTTATATACCTGGATTGTTAGTTAAGCAGAGAGAGAGGATAAAGTATATTTGCAATATGATAAACAACAGAATATGCAGCAAAAATGTAGGAGTCTTAGTTTGTCATTAGTATGTAAGGCAGGCAAAACATAAAAATTATAATAGGAAATTAAAAACTAAGATAAGCTGTAAACGATCAAGGTTGTCTTCTAGTAGCGCTAAGTTTATAGTCTTTAGCCAGACTATGATAAGTGCACACATGTCATTTGTAGATAGGGGGGGGCCTAAATCTTCAGCATCATCAGGAGGTTTAGGTGAATGAAATTTAGAGTACGAGTTTCTTGACTGGTAGAATAGTGCCCGAGCATTCACATAGGGATGTTCAGGTGAATGAAGGGTGGGGTTTAGGGTCAAATCTATAAAATTATTCTGTTGGAAGTATTCAGCCTGGTGCCCAGGAAAAATAGGTATAGGATCAGGAGGTTTAAACATATAAGACTGATCCCTAGGTATTATAGGAGAATGATCGGAGGGCTTGAAAAGAGTAGAATAATGCTCGGGTGCTTCTGTGATTGGGCTTGGGTGAATTGATTTTAAAATAGGCTTTAAAGTTTTATGAGTGCACACATGTGTACTAGATGTGTTTATATTATCATTTAGTGTATCCAGTATGAGGCATTCAATAGTTTTAGGCAGTTGATTTGAAACATCGTGAATGTTCAACATAAGAGTTCCCTTGTTTTGTGTAGATCTGATTCTCTTTCTGAGACTATTAAACTCATTGTCAAAGAAATTGTCATATTCAGTTAACACCAGATTAGCTTTGAGATATGAAGAAGATGTTTCGGCAAGAACTAGTGACAGAGGCGATAGATCAGGTGGTTGATATTTGGGCGGGTAGGGTTGAAAATAAGGGGCAACTGAGGGATTGGCCAAGTTAGGATGTGATTTGGCACCCTTTGGATTGTCTACCAAGGGACACATGTCCTCTTTAGAAGGTTGATTTGATATATGAAAAGCATTATGCTTAACCTTCATGTTTCCAAAAGACAGATTCATCACCCCGGTACGATAATTTATACAATTGTTGTTGCCAAGAAGGGTCGACATAAGATGAAGGGTATCTGCTTTTGAGGATTGTGCACTGGGTTCCATATCCAGAACTAAGAAGTCAACTGGAAAGTAGAATTTGTCTACTTTGATGAGCACATCCTCTATAATCCCTCTTGGTACCTTAATAGATATATCAGCTAGTTGTAAGGTTACCTTAGTAGGCTACAATTCTCCTAATCCTAAGTTTTTATACACTGAGTAAGGGAGGAGGTTGACACTCACTCCTAAGTCAAGAAGTGCCCTGTCAAAGAAGTGATCTCCAATGACACAAGATATGGTGGGTCCACCTAGATCCTTAAACTTGAGAGGGATGTCATACAACAATAAAGAGCTGACCAGCTCAGTTAGATGGACTTTCTTAGTCGCAAAGGATCGAGTTTTACACTTTTGTGTACACAAGTTCTTAAGAAATTTGGCATAAGCAGGGATTTGCTTAATGGTCTCTAAAAGTGGGAAATTGATTTTGACATGTTTAAAGGTCTCCATCATAGCCGCAACAGAAGCTCTCTTTTTTATCATAAGTAGATAGCTCATTAAGACTTTGAGGAAAAGGGGCGTGAGCAACATATTATGGAATTAGGATACTGCTAGTCGGAATCGGAGGGGGGGGGGGGTCCTATTCGTCTCGAAAGTATTCGGATCCCCTAGATTAGTGCTCAAAGGGGGTGGTCGGTCTTCCAACCTAGGCTTAGAAACCTGGTTATCAATTATCTTACCACTCTTTAGGGTAGTGACCTGATTGACTTGCTCATTATGGATATTATTTTCTTGAGCTTCATCAACCAAGTATTGGCCCTTTGGGTTAGACATAGGTTGGTTGGGAGTTTTCCTATTTCACAGTGATTCATTGCCATAGCAAGTTGTCCTATTTGAGACTCAAGCTTTGATATCGACTGTGAGTGAGAATGCAACAATTGGGTATTAAATTCTAGATTTTGAAGTGCGCTCAATACTTTATCCTCAAAAGTAGAACTTTGAATGGCAGGATTAACGTATTGAACTTGTTGCAGTGGTTGCAAAGGAAGTGACCCATAATTCGATTAGAAATTTTGAAATGTGGGTTTAAAGGGTTGAGAGTAAGAGGTGGTGGCACATACCTCGGTCTGAGTTGGTGGCAAAGGGGGTTGTAATAGAAGGGATTATTACGACTAATAATTGATCTAGTTTCTTAGATAGGGCATCTACTTTGTGGGAGACATCGTCTGAGCTAGGAAGCTCAAATATGCCTTCTCTCTTAGTAGTGGATGTAGATGAAGCCCTACTATCACGACTAGTAGAAGCATGTTCGAGGGAGTTTTCACTTATATTTTCAAAGAGTTCCCATGCTTCTACTTCGTTCTTTAACATGAAGGTCCCGCAACTAGAAATATCAATCATTTGGTGGTTGCTCTCAGTCAAACCGTCATAAAATGATTGTACTAATTGCTACTTAGGTATGGCATAGTGGGGGCACTTTCTAAGGAGGTCCTTAAGCCTTTTCCAGCTATCGTGAAAATGCTCGTTATCTAGTTAGAGAAAGTAGTGATGGCTCGCCTATATTGATTTGTTCTGCCTATGAAAAATATTTCTTGAGGAATTCATGTTGTAGTTGGGCCCAGACTTTGATAGTATTACCCTCTAAGGAGTTTAGTCAATATTTGACTTTGTCTTTAAGAGAGAAAGAAAATAATCTTAACATAATTGCCTCATCATTCAAGTTTTGCAGTTTGAATGTAGTGCAAATCTCTAAGGATTCATCAAGTTGCTTATAAGGATTCTCGTCATTAGCCCATGAAAAGATGGTAACATTTTAATGATGCTAGGCTTAATCTCAAAGTTATTTGCATTATCAGCAGGTAATCCAATACAGGAAGAGAAAGTATAAACCGTGGGAGCATAATACTCTTTAAGTTTCCTGAATGGATTTTCCTCGATGTTCGCCATCTCTAATTTTCTAAGGTCAATTTCTGTATCTAAAAGTATTAGTTCAGTGTTTAAAATTCAAATACTAAGCATGCAAAGCAATGAAAGTAAAGTAGATATATAATCACGATAATTAACATCTATACAAGTAAATTCTAAGCAGAGATTTTTTTTTTCAAAGTTTTTTTTTGATATAAACTAGAAAGCAAGATGAACTATAAGAAAAAAAAAGGAAGAACGAAAATTCTTGTTTAGTAGTACCAACCGCACTGATGAGTCCAAAGCTCAAGCTTGGTAGAAGGTTGGCTGCCACGAATCCTTAGTTACCGTCAGAGTCCTTACTTTCTTGCGAAAGTCCTGTCAAAATAAATACAAAAGAATCACAGAGAGAAACAAAGAAGAGAGATCCTAAATTATAAACCAAAATAAAAATTATCTTCCGAGTTTTAGCTACCATCGTAGCAACCCCCGATAATGGCGCCAAAAATTTATGATCGCTTCTGACCACTACCGATATCTTTACCGGTTGTGTTATAGTTATAAGGCTTAATACCGGTGTCGTCCTCTAGGATTGTGCAATAGTAGCTAGATTCGGACTGTAGTTTTAGATCGGTTTAGGAAAAATGATTGATTTGATTTTGTTAAACTAAGTAAAGTAAAGTAATGACAAAACGAGATTAAAGTGGATGAGATATCAATTAGAAAAGGTCTAGGGTGGTGAATCCACCACTAGTTTAGCAACTAAGTTATTCATGGCAATTTTCGGATTTAGTTTATTATATGGATTCGACCCACCACAACTAGAAGCCGTGATGGTGTCACAAAAAGATTCTACAATTGTATCGATGAGCTGGACCATCTTTGATTGGCACAATCCGTCCACCTGGATACGGATCATTTTATCGAGGCTAGATCCATCCAAAGATACAATTGAAGAAGATCCTACAAGTACATTGATAGCATGGATCATCTCAGGTTGGCACAATCCATCCACCTGGCCACGGATCGTCTTCCTGAGACATGAGTCATCCAAAGATTTACTTGCAGAAAAATTAATACCTTGCATGATAACCGTAGAATATAAGCATAGAAGTTGAACTACGACGAGTATTAAAAGTGCATCGATGGTATGGACCATCTTCGGTTGGCACGATCCGTCCTCTTGGACACGGTTCGTCTTCCCTAAGCATGATCCATCCAAAGGTAACACCATCCATTGAATAATAGTTATAGATTCAACCATAGAAAATAACCCACGATACATATAATATAGATAGGAACAATTTTAGCAAAAGTAAAATGATTCATATCATAGATTAACTAAAATAATTCATTTTTCAATACAAATCATGCAACAATCCATAGAAGAAAACTTAAAACCCTAAAAAGACATAAAAAAACAAAGTTTACTAGGCTAGGGTTTCATCGAAACTCTAGAGGAGGCCTTTAGCCAAGCAAGATGGCGATGACGATCGCAAAAAATTTACGCGATGTAGCTATGGACGCAAGCTCCGCTCTTCTCCTCTTCGCGACAGCTTCCAGGCTCCAAAAGATGTGTTTTTATGTCACAAAACACCTATATGTAAGGTCTGGTCCGTCCCTGGGTTTTTTTGCAAGAAATCCCATCACAATACACAAGTAAACGTGCGTACGCGACCGATCGATCGGAAGTCCACTGCTCACAGGTTTCAACCATGTAGTGCGAAATTGTTTTGGCCATAACTTTTTGCTCAGTTGTCCGAATTAGGCGTTCTTGGGCTTGTTTCGAAGATATTGATGAACACTATGTTTCTATGGCATTCTCACATCCAACCAGAGATCTAAGGTTTAATATAAATTATTTTTTCTATTTGCTTCTTCTCTAATTTGCTCCGTTTGAATCATTTTTTGTGTGATGGCATGATTTTCCACAGTTAGAAACACACATAGGAGCACTAATGATGGCATAAAAGAGGGTGATAAAGTATAGGTTTAGGGGCATAAATATGATGCATTTATGCACCGATCACACCTCAGTGGCGCATTGTGTTCCTTAGGGTCCTTTATTACATATGAATTAATATATACCAAAGTAGTATTCAAATTATAGAAATAATCAAAGTCATCTTTATTAATGTTAATATAGAAAATCCACGCTCATGACACATGAGCTACAACAATCTCCCACTTGATCTAGCGGGGAATAACCGTCTTAACTCCTATGGCATCCACGTGCTTCTTCAAAACCTTGGTCGGTAATGCCTTTGTGAAAGGGTCTGCCATGTTATCTGCAGACACCACCTGAGTTACTGTAACCTCCCATTGCTTCTGCAAGTCCCAGATAATATAGTATTTTTGCTCAATATGCTTACTCTTCTGGTGATATCTTGGCTCCATGGATTGTGCTACTGCTCCACTATTATCGCAATAAAGGACAATAGGGACTTGAGCTCCCAGTATACATCCTAAGTCCATAAGAACTTCCTAAGCCTTAAAATCCATAAGCATAATAATAATCAATGCATAAATTAATCCCGGATTCGCCCCCCGGAGGCATGAAATCACATATTATTATTCAGCGCGACACCTGCAAGAAGACAATACATGGCTCAATCCATGTGCATGATCTATGTCGAACCCCGACGAAAACATATGTCATCATATATTCATATGATGTTTTCACAAATTCATGCATGAAATATATATCGAAGTGTGCTCTGATACCAATTGTTAGAATTAAATCCTTTTATCATAATCGCAGCAAAAGCAAAATATAGATCTGAGGATCTCATGGTGTATGTTACATTATACAATCTATCTTTCAAACAATCTATATGTGAATCTATGATCCTATCATATATGCATATAACATAGAGGCATACTACGATCTACGGAAGACATACATGTATCTAGTTAGGTGTTTAGAATCATCATACTTTATGGATCTTTGATCCGAAGAGAATAAAATGATGGTTGATGATGAATTGTATAGAAACCGAGAGGGATGCTATCGGATAGCACTTTATCCTTTGCGAAGGAAGGAACCCATGGTGTCATATCTATGAGTGCAAGGACGACGCACCGATGAAGGATAGCACGTAGCGAAGTCGATGACGTGCCTGGAATACCTCCTCTTTTTCTTTCTCTCTTCTTCCTTCTCCTTTCCTTCCTCCTTTCTTTCTCTTTCTTCTTCCTCCTTTTTCTTGGCTGAAACCACAAGGGAGAGAGAGGGGGGGGGGGGTCGGATTTCTCAAGGGGAGGGAGAGAAAATTAGGGTTTTCCCCTCCCCCTCTCCTTGTGCCTTTATAGATCGGTCATCGAATGGTTTGCGCTAGCGCAAATCACTTGTGGCCGGCCCTATGATGACAATAACAGAGGGGAAGGGGGTAGATTTCTCCAAGGGGATAAGGCCATCGGTTAGAGTTTCCCTTATCTGTATGACACTTTGGATAAAAATGCTCTTTTGTCAAGATACCGCTGATAGAGAGATAGAATAAGGTACGCTAGTCGGAATTGAGTTCCGTCAGCACCTATGAGCTCCTGGAATTATTTCACTCATTTTAAGATCCATATTAACTATGTTTTGAACCATATTTCACTATTGACCAAAATACCCCTATGGCTCCTTGACACATATGACTTAGGTTCTTAGGCTTCGGGCTTGCGCTCCATCATGCTACTTCACATCTAACGTGCTCAACCGGGTCGGGGAATAATTTCTATACGCAATGACAGGGTGGAACCTTCAAGGTTCAGGATCTCTAGCTCCAACCGAATCCCTGATTAACTGTTCCGATGACACACCGAAAGTTTTGCTAATTAGCTTTAATCCGAATAACTCGCGTAGCCACCCAGAGTGCGACGCGAGTTAAACTCTAGTGATCCTAAACTTGTGTTACTCCCTTGTAACCCTGTTCTCTACTATACTCTGATAATCTTTAGTCCTTTCTATTACTGGTGCCATGATTCGACTCGGGCGGTGGGGAGCATTGTCAAATCCCGATTGATCATTTGATAAGAATTTGATGACTTATCACCTATAACACCATACACCTTCCGGTGCTATGCCTAGCATCCAGAATGTCATCAGTCATACTAACAACCACCAGGCCTGGATTAATTGTATGGACAGATTGACTCATCAAAACGCACCCATCCAATACTGGACGTCGGATAACCTGCAGGGATTGCATGCCACTCTAGCGTTAGCTAGGTAACCCAATGTATTGTGGTATTAGACTCTAAAGGGTCCACACACGTTGGCTTATCAAAGCACCACACAACCGATTTACTCAGCATACATGGTCCCTCAGGGTTTAGGACATATTATCTATAATAGTAAGACGGTTCATGCACCAATGTTTGAATCACTGATCTATGCACCGTCTTGGTTCATGTTCAACACGATCAATGTGCTTGATCAGGTGAATAGGAATCTTACATTTCTGTGGTGGAGACTTCACCACATCCTCTATCTGCCAACAGCTTATTTCCGATGAAACGACCAGCATCACCAAAGCTGTGAACTAGTTCTAGGTCTACGTAGAATCTGTCTACTGGGTTTCCCAAGCATGGACCAACTATGCACCTCAATGGCTATATTCCCTCGGGTCTTTTATTACATATAAATTAACATATACCAAAGTAGTATTCTAATTAAAGTAATAGCCAAAGTCATCATTATTAATGTTAATACAAAAAATCCACGCTCAAGATATAGAAGATTGAAAAATTCATAGATCCTTTCTGTAGCGCGCGGCGCTGATGGTAATTCGGGTTCCTATCCTCTAATGAACTGGAGATCGGCTTGCAAATCCAAGGCTCAAGGTGGACTCGGCATACTAGACCTGAAAGACTTTAATCAAGCGATGCTAGGAAAATGGTGGTGGTGCCTCCAATAATTTGTGGGAGACTACTAGAGTGAAATTATTAAAAGTAGATACTTTCAACGTTTCTCCCCGCTCCACACGAGATCGTGGATTTCCGGAACAATCAACCCGTTCTGGAAGGGCATTGCAAAAATCTCCTTGATCTATCGATGCGAGAACAGACTCTTGGCTGGGAACGGATCTAAAATCAAATTTTAGGAAGACATCTGGCTAGGAGACCTTCCCCTTTGGAAAATATTCCTCCAGCTGTTTGATTTAGCTCGCTCAGCGATGGCGACTGCTATATCTCAAGACCTTATCCGAGGCTCTAACATGACTTGGAGGCCACGTTTCGATGGCCCCTTCCCTACATAACTTATCCCACAGCTGGGCGAGCTGCTTAACTTCCTTCAACTGATCTCTCTCACGGACGAACCAGACACTGCAAGATGGCGACGGACGGCGAACGGTAAGTTCACAGTAGCCTCCTTCTACAAATTCATCAACTTCAGGGGGATTCTTTGCCCACTCGCGAGGAAGATTTGGAAGACCAAATGCCCCCTCAAAGCTAGAATCTTTATAAGATTAGCTACGAGAGATAAGATCCTCACGAAGATCAATCTCCTCAAAAGAAACCATTCGGCGATTTTGGATACTCTTTGTCCACTTTGCGGATAGGCGGATGAGACACCAGATCACCTTCTCATTTGATGTCCCTACTCAAGGAGCATTTGGACTTCCGTCAGGTCAAAACTCCGTATCAGGTTTCATCCTACGTCCCTGACTAACCTTTGGGAAGCCTGGTGGAGCAAACGAATCAAGTCAGAATTAAAAGGTGGTTGGGATATTGCGGCTACAGCTGTCTGCTGGGGGATTTGGCTAGAACACAATAGGAGGATTTTTCAGGGCAGATCTCGGACTTCGGAGTGGTTATCAGGCGACATCAATTCTATGATTCTCCTCTGGGATTCTCACCTTATTCCTCGGTTAAAAATTGTTCTCCTGATATTGTCTTCTTAGCTTGTTTTTGCTCTCCTCCTCGATAGTAGAGTCTACTACAGAGGATGTCAGCTCTTTTTGTACATACTTTTATTTTATTAATTTACTGGTAGGGGTCTAGGCCAACCCCCCCCCCCCCCCCCCCCCCCCTCTATTCTCTGAGAGGGATTTCTCAAAAAAACAATACAACCCCAGAATCACTCCCTCCAACTGAAAAGAAGCCGCAATCCTCCCCTAATCGTCCCAGAACCGTACCTAGCAGAGAGCACAGTGGAAGAAGCGATCGCTCGCTACCCTAATCTTCCTCTGAAGCATGGCTTCGCAAGTGCACTAAGTCTGGCAAACTCTCAACACACCGTCGTAATCCTACCACACAACTCGGTGCTCCAACCACTGGATCCTCCAACACGACTGATTCTTTCACTTCATGATCATCCCTAAATGCCTTCATCTCCTGATGAGAAAATGGTACGGGAAAGCCTGGTGGAAAAGGGTATGACCCCGGATCATCTAGCACATACCCCAAACCCTCTCCGATTAGAGAAAATCCCTTGTCTGTTTGATAGGTGTTGTTGAGAACTAAACAGAGGACACACCGGACGGAGCGAAGGACGTCACTGTGGGGTGATCGGAAGATGCCATCAGGGAACGAAATCAGCGCAGGCTTGAGGCAAGGCGCAGAGTTGGCGAATAAGCACACACGGTGCACGAAGAATCCGGATCAGATTAGGCCGGAATTGGATCCAGGCTAGGTGCACGAGCACAGATCCGGCTTCGGCGCGGTATAGCGCAGAGGCAGTGCGGGATAGGCGCAAAGGCGGTGCAGGATAGGGTTCCGGTGTGAGATAGCACAGAGGCGGTGCGGGATAGGGTGCCGGTACGGGATAGGCGCAAAGGCAGTGTGGGATAGGACTCCGGTGCGAGATCAAGTGCAGAGCTCCGGTGCGGGATCAGGCGCAGGGCTCCGGTGCGGGATAGGGGCAGAGGCGGTGCGAGATAAGTCTCCAATGCGGAATCAAGCGCCGGTGCGCAATCGGTGCGCGATCGAAGCGAGATCGGACGGTGGGCACGGTGCATAGCACAGAGCCAATTGCGAGATCGAGGCTGGATCTGTACGAGATCAAAGCGGGATCAGAAGGCGGGCACGGCGCAGAATTGATTGTAGGTAGAGGCGGGTAGATAGGGGCCGGGTGGACGGGATCACACTGGATCTGATACCATGTTACACGAGAGACACAGCTAGAGTTTGGAGAATATCTGACATTCTCATTAGGCACATAGCCAATCTATATATAGACATACATGTGTATACCCATGGGATACTCCACGTGTAGCGGTGGGAGACTATAATGTACATACATAACACATATTCTAACCAGCAGAAATGAATTATTTAATTTAAAGCGAAACTGACTAGGGTGTGAGCCACCCGGTTCACAAGAAGATAAAAAACTTTGACAATCTCATGCACTCCAGTGTGGTATTGTGGATTTTTCAAAGAATGAGAGTAGTCCCTTCCAACAACAATAGAGTTATCACTATGAGGTTGTCATCCTCCATGATCATATTTTTCGCTCTCGGATCTTTAGTAACACTTTGAGACCTTTCAACATAGCTTTTGCTTCCGCTTCAAGTGGATTGCAAGCAGTTAAGTTGCTCCCGGCACAACAGATAAGCAGTCCCAAATTACTACGAACCACTAACTTGCAGAAAGTTTGATTCAACACCACGGCAGCGTCAGTGTTAAGCTTATGAATTTAAAGGGAAATACAACAAGAGCTTAATTATCATTAAACGTGTTCCATCCTGAAGGCCACATGTGGAAACCTCAAGAGGGCAGCATCCCAATGCGAAGCAGGAGCGATCGACCCGGTGGTGCAGCAACATGCAGTGCTCCCCGGACAGGCATAGTCTCTGTCGCAGCCATCTGGGGCTTCAATTCGCTGGCGTGGGAGGGGAAGAGGAACAAAATGGGGAGGGCATGAGCGTGGGGTTCAAGCCCTGCACTTGCCGGTGTGCTCAAACACATTACGCTCCATCCTTACGTACCCGGCCTCTCTCCATAGAAATGCCCTGAAATAAACAAGTTTTACATGATGAAATATGCTTGTTGTTGAACACAAATATTAAAACCAAGTTTTGAGAAGTTAGGTTTAGGTTCGGGTCCTGGCCCAATTCGGGGGTTTTTTAGCCGATTCAGTCCCAAAACAACCTATTCGTGCTAAATGGCCAAATCAGTACTTACGATTCGCCTTGTTCGAATCTAATTCGGTTGAACCGGATCCGACCCAAGGAGATCGAACCAGATCCAATTCGGGCTGAACCGGCGAATAACGTTTGAATAGGGGCATAACGCGGGTTTGGGGGTGTTATATTGTGATGCCAGGTTAGCCAAAGTCCGAATTAACCGGTTCATCGGTTCAGTTTGGGTTCGGACGAACTCAATCTCAAACCATGAATGGAACAAGATAGATATCACAAGACATTAGCCTTACCGATTTGTATAATTGGAACGCCCTGCCACCACCATCAATGGCAACACTAACAGGTTGATTTGCGACCGCTTTCTACAGGGCCTTCTCGTCATTCATCGGAACATCTTTGTAGGAGCCGATCGAGACAACTTTTGCTTTCTTATGTGCCCTTATGCTAGTTACATATGCATTTCAGGTAAAATCCAGCTGACCCTATTGATGTGTCAATAGGGTATTAATGTTAACAGCAACTAAAATATGAATGCACGGTTATAGTCCACCACTACAACATCTCATAAGTTTGATACAATTTTTTGGTTACAAATGCACTAATCGAAGCCCCCTCGGCCGGATACAACCTAAACAATCCTGGCACACTTACTCTGGGAGATCATCAGCTGTGAAGCAGCTTCCAAGTTTATGAATTTTTATTTCACTGTTGCAAGAAAGAAGTAATTCATATATGAGGAAGAGAGGTAACTCATAATAACATTGATTACACTCTTACCTTATTTTGGTTCCCTCCATTATCCCAAAAAATAAAATAGCCTTATAAACCTATATAACAAAGAACAAATTATTAGAATAGCGAAAACTATCATTATGCATATGCCTAACCTAAATTTTTATATTCCATCACTTTTGTATAAAAAATAGTTATTTCAAGTTAGCAACCTCAATTTCCATAATAACAAAACTTCCGAACCGTCTCTTTTGTTTCGCTTTATTTGACCTCCAATTGAAAGTAATAGGTAATACATAAACCCTAGAATCATTACAAATGTATGAGTCGCATGCCAAGTAGATGATTTGAAAGCTTACTGATAACCAACCAGAGGATAGGAGAGTCGGCAAGCTAACTGATGCTTAGGTGAGGAGGTTGTGTGTTCGACTCCTCCCCCTCCCCCCTCGATTTACCTAGGAGTTTGGTGGGAAATTCCGAGTGGATCGGGCTTCACCCGCATCAGAAGAAGTCTGAGCCTAAAGTGGACCATGGCCCGAAAGGTTTCAGGACACCAGCCGATTTTTGAAAAAAAGTTTAAAAATAAGAAAATAAAATAAAAGCTTATCAATTATGTTCACTTCGATTGAATAAGTATTAACACCGCACCAAAGTCGTGAATAAGTCTGACAATTGCATCAACTTGTCGTTACCGGAAATCCATTTCCCTCGTGAAAATAGTTCCTAGAATTCCATTTCTCATCACTCATTTGTTTCCCACTTCCAACTAAAGCACTATCTAAGATCAAATCAAAGGAAAAGCTCAGCCAAGTCTGGAGAGCAAAACCGAGCCCACACGAAAACCTGCTTGTTTTATTTTTATAACCCGATCATTTTCCTATGAGCAATGCTATCCACCCTCATCCAATCACAACATCCTTTGCCTGCCTGTCGAGACCGAGTCCGATTCATAGGTGGGACTGGGTGCAACGGACAGCTGTGATCATGACACATCATCCTGCTTAAAAGAAATCAGCAAAGCATTCTTTCAATAAAAATAGGGAACGAAATCAGCACAGGTTTGAGGCAAGGCGTAGAATTGGCGAATAAGCACACACGCCGCGCGAAGAATCCAGATCAAATTAGGCCGGAATTGGATCCGGGCCGGGTGCACGAGCACAGATCCGTCTTCGGTGCGGTATAGCGCAGAGGCGGTGCGGGATAGGCAGAGGCGGTGCGGGATAGGGCTCCGGTGTGAGATAGCGCAAAGGCGGTGCGGGATAGGGCAAAGGCAGTGCGGGATAGGGTGCCGGTACGGATAGGCGCAGAGGCGGTGCGGGATAGGACTCCGGTGTAGGATCAGGTGCAGAGCTCCGGTGCGGGATCAGGCACAGGGCTCCGGTGAGGGATAGGGGCAGAGGTGGTGCGAGATAAGGCTCCAATGCGGAATCAGACGCCGGTGCGCGATCGAAGCGAGATCGGACGGCGGGCACGACGCATAGCACAGAGCCAATTGCGGGATCGAGGCTGGATCTGTGCGGGATCAGAAAGCGGGCGCGGCGCAAAACTGATTGCAGGTAGAGGCGGGCAGATAGGGGCTGGGCGGACGGGATCACACCGGATCTGATACCATGTTACACGAGAGAGACACGGCTAGAGTTTGGAGAAGATCTGGCATTCTTATTAGGCACATAGCCAATCTATATATAGACATACATGTGTATACCCGTGGGATACCCCACGTGTAGCAGTGGGAGACTATAACATACATAACACATTCTAACCAGAATTATTTAATTTAAAGCGAAAGTGAGCCACCCAGTTTGCATCCTTGGGCGCACTCCACTGTGGTATTGTGGATTTTTCAAAAAATGAGAGTAGTCCCTTCCAACAATAGAGTTATCACTCTGAGGTTGTCATCCTCCATGATCATATTTTTCGCTCTCGGATCTTTAGTAACACTTTGAGACCTTCCAATATAGCTTTTGCTTCCGCTTCAAGTGGACTGCAAGTAGTTAAGTTGCTCCCGGCACAACAAATAAGCAGTCTCAAATTACTACGAACCACCAACCTGCAGGAAGTTTGATTCAGTCCCACGGCCGCGTCAGAGTTAAGCACCGCATGTTTCATTCTGAAGGCCGCATGTGGTGATCCCTGGCAGGCATAGTCTCTGTCGCAGCCATCAAGGAACGGGCGGGGAGGGTGTGGGCGTGGGGGTTCGAGTCCTTCTTTATGGGTGACCGCATTCTCCATAGAAGATGCCCTGAAATAAAGTTTTACATCATGATATAGCTTGTTTGTTGAACAAAAATATTAAAACAAAGTTTTGAGAAGTTGGGTTTAGATTTGGGTCCTCATTGCGATTGGCTAAAATTATTTTTTAAGAAAATCATAGAAATCAGAAAGCGGACCGGATCCAATTCGGCGGTTATTTAGCGGATTCAGTACTTAATGTCACATAGAAAGTCTTGTGCTCACCGAGTGTGAACAGTTGAGGCCTGATCGTCGGCCTTGGTAGGGTTCACATGCCCAGCACCCATACCGAAGATGTTAGCAGGCTTGTAGTTGTCCCTGGATGCTTTGTCGGAGATGGGTTTCCCTCTTGATTCAGTGTGTAAGCCATCGTCATGATCGCCGACTTGATGGCCGCTGGCGACCACTGCGGATGAGACTTCTTCAGCAGAGCCGGACTTCAAGCAGAATACACCTGAATTGGTGCTGGCACCAGTTCCATCTTCCTCGGGCGGAGGATGTCCACACCCGGCCCGACGATGTCCGGCGGTTATTTAGCGGATTCAACCTATTCGTGCTCAATCGGGCCAAATCAGTACTTACGATTTGCCTTGTTCGAATCTAATTCGGTTGAACCGGATCCAACCCAAGGAGATCAAACCAGATCTAATTCGGGCTGAACCGGCGAATATCGTTTGAATAGGGCATAACTAGGGTTTGGGGGTGTTATACTGTGATGCCAGGTTAACCAAAGTCCGAATTAACCGGTTAATCAGTTCAGTTTGGGTTCGGACGAACTCGATCTCAAACCATGAATGGAACAAGATAGCTATCACAAGACATTAGCCTTACCAATTCGTATAATTGGAACGCCCTGCCACCGCCGTCAATGGCAACACTAACGGGTTGATTTGCAACCAATTTCTGTAGGGCCTCCTCGTCGATCATCAGAACATCTTTGTAGGAGACGATGGAGACAACTTTTGCTTTCTTTTGTGCCCTTATGCTAGTTCTGTATGCATTTCAAGTAAAATGCAGCTGGCCCTATTGATGTGTCAATAGGGTATTAATGTTAACAGCAATTAAAATATGAATGCACGGTTATAGTCCAACACTACAAATCTCATAAGTTTGATACAATTTTTTGGTTACAAATGCACTAAAACAATCCTGGCACACTTACTCTACGAGGGCACGAGGGAGATCATCAGCCGTGAAGCAGCTTCCAATGTCAGTCCTACTGTATTAGCTTCACGGTAAGTATGCAAAATTTGATTGACTGGGAGGTGATCCCAAACATGGCGTTGACATTCATCCTCAGGAAATTGAAATGATGTTGGGATATTATTCAGCCCGAATGGAATCACCAAAAAACTCGTAAAGATTTAAGTTATCGAGTTTATGAATTTTTATTTCACTGTTGCAAGAAAGAAGTAATTCATATATTAAGAAGAGAGCTAACTCATAATAACATTGATTACACTCTTACCTTATTTTGGTTCCCTCCATTATCCCAAAAATAAAATAGCCGTATAAACCTAAATAACAAAGAACAAATTATTAGAATACCAAAATCTATCAATATGCATATGCCTAACCTAAATTTTTATATTCCATCATTTTTGTATGAAATAATAGTTATTTCAAGTTAGCAACCTCAATTTCCATAATAACAAAACTTCCGAACTGTCTCTTTTGTTTTGCTTTATTTGTCCTTCAATTGAAAGTAATAGGTGATACATAAACCCTAGAATCATAACAAATGTATGAGTCCCATGCCAAGTAGCTGATTTGAAAGCTTACTGATAACCAACCAGAGGATAGGAGAGTCGGCAAGCTAACTGATGCTTAGGTGAGGAGGTTGTGTGTTCGACTCCTCCCCCTCTCCCCTCGATCTACCTAGGAATTTGGTGGAAAATTCCGAGTGGGTCGGGCTTCACCCGCATTGGAAGAAGTCTGAGCCTAAAGTGAGTCATTGCTTGAAAGATTTCAGAACACCTGCCGATCTAAAAAAAAAATTAAAAAATAAGAAAATAAAATAAAAGCTTATCGATTATGTTCACTTCAATTGAATAAGTATTAAGACCGCACCAAAGTCGTTACCGGAAATCCATTTCCCTCGTGAAATAGTTCCTAGAATTCCATTTCTCATCACTCATTTGTTTCCCACTTCCAACCAAAGCACTATCTAAGATCAAATCAAAAGAAAAGCTCAGCCAATTCTGGAGAGCAAAACCAAATCCACACAAAAACCTGCATGTTTTTTTTTATAACCCGATCATTTTCCGATTCATAGGTGGGGCTGGGTGCAACGGACAGCTGTGATCGTGACACATCATCCTGCTTAAAATAAATCAGCGAAGCATTCATTTAATAAAAATAGTATTTTCTTTTCTTTTCTTATTATTAGCCGGTTGAGTTCGGGGCTCTCAAGCATACAAAGGAAGGGGAACCAACAGCCAACTTCGACAATGTAACACCAATGCAAAAGCGGGGGGAGGGGGGGAGAAGAAGAGAGATGCTATTCAGCCCGAAGATTTTCCCGATTCCGCTCAGCCCGATTGACATGGCAGAGTCCAATTGGTGGTGTTAGAGATTTAAATGTCACTAGTGAGATTCAACAACACTCGCACGCTGCGACATCAATCGGGCTGACCAGAATCGGGAAAACCTTCAGGCTGAATAGCATTTCTCGGGGAAAGTGAGTACTCACCAGTTGAAATGGGCGGATCAAATCCAATTCATAAGACAAAGCAATTCTTTAAGTGTGTATTTACAAGCTATCTCCGGGGTCTCGGTATATCATCTCAATAACGAGACACAACAAAGCCACTAAAAAGTCCGATAAGCAAGCACAGTGCGTCTACATTCCTTGAACCAATCTCTCTCTATTTATTCCAGGCTAAAAAATAGGAAGCTGAAACTGTGTTTTTTTGCCGCCCTTAAGAAGAGGTAACGGCGGCCCAACACTCGCATAACAGATACGGGGTGGCGGATAAATGGTGTCCTACTGACCGAGATTTCCCAGGAGCCGCTCGACCGCGGCATGGACATTCCCGGCGGTGGCACTCAGGGCTCGGATGTTCTCCTGGGTGTCGAAGAAGCCCATTTCTTGAAGCTGAGACAGTTGGGTCGCGTAGAGCTCTTCAGGCGCCACTGCAACAATGGAGATGTTTAATAATTTACTTCTGCAGTAAATTGCAACCTATATTGTCTGATTAAAATGAGAATGCCATTAATAGTAGAAATTAAATAGGCCACCGTTGGAGGTGTTAGGAAGCCCGAGGCCACCGGCACCGAGCCCGCCAGCCCCTAGTCCGCCAAACATGTTCATCAAAAAATCCAGCCCTGCGTTGTTCTGCGCACCTGTAGTAAAACGGGAATTATAGGAAACACAAACATATGCAGTTAGCAGAAGAGACAAGGAGCAAGATTAGCAAGTCAATAGGGCCCACAAGTAGAGATGAACATCAATTAGGCTTCGGGCCCCATTGACAAATAATTGTCATCATTTTATGAAGATAAATCTATAGTTTTCCCTGAATTTAAAGGGCAAAAAAAAAGTGGGATCAGGCTGATCAGCACTCAGCAGTGCAAAGATGGATGTCTGAAATGTTTATGGTTACCTGTGCCACCACCGGTCTGGTTTTGTTCCCTGCAACAAAGAAAACACAACAGTAATAGGCGAATCAGAGTTTGGAAAAAGCAAATTGACATATACAAGTGATGAGAGTTCATCGTAATTTACATCTCTTTGACGTTGTAAAGAAATGAAAAGGCTCGAGCTTGTTCTAACCAGTCACAAATCGCGTTTTAAACTCGAACTTACCTATCCGAAATTTTTTTAACCGCACCATATTCAAAGACACCAAAATCGTTGATTTTTTACCATGACTTAGTCAATAAGTCGCGATCTAATCGACGACTTTGGTGACAATGAATCCTTTAGAAAATGAAGAGAACATAGCAACATAGGATGATGCAAATGGGGATTTGATGTTCTTGATGAGTTGATGAATTCATATAAGGATTCATACAATTTTTATATCTTAATCAATGGCTTTTGAACAATTTGGGTTCACAATATTTACCTTTCCATGATGTTAGAAAGATATCTATATATATCTATATGGTTTTATTGATGAATCTTAATTAGGATGTAGATGATGTTTTTATTGATGGCTTTTTCGCTAACATTATTATATTTATATTTACGAATTATTAATGTCTTATTTGCTTAAACATTGACAAATTTTAATGAATTTAATAGCTACATATTCTTATTTTTAACTCCTGAAGTTATTCAAATTTTCTCCTACTTTGCCAGGAATTTTTTTCAAATTTTACTATAGCCGATTAAATCCCGATCCCTATCATTTCCCCGATTTTTATCCATTTAGATTCCAACTTTTCTGATTTTTTCAAGAAGCTTTACACGAGGGGAATTATTGCCGAATGTGAACTTGGTAACTATGATCCTTGCATGGTTATGCATCCATTCGTATAATCAAACTAAATAGACAATAAAACTAATGGCTCTTCATTAGCAATTGTTTTCTTTAACAAATTATGACTTTGAACAGATTGATCAGTAAAAAGTTAACGGAGAAAAATTAGTGAAGAAAAAAAAAAAAAAACATAAATTACTGTTTGAGGGTTAACAGCTATCATTAGGACGGCAGACAAAGGCCATTAGCATGATCAGAAGTGCAACTTACAGGCTTGGCGGCTGTCGACCAAACTGGGATAGAAGAGATTGGTTCAAGGACATCAGTTGCTGCAGGAAAAAGAAGAAACAGCTTACACCAGTACACAAAAATTTATGGGAGGAGTCTTGCAAGATCAAAGATTACCTGCAGCGTCTCGGGGGACGCCAGCTGGCGAAGAAATTCAGGATTTTGCAACATTTCTCTTAATTGGGTATTGGATTCCATCATTGTGCGGAGTTGGGGATTAGCACCAAGAATCTAATGGAAAGAAACAAACACAAAATAAAAAAGGACACACTTGGAGGTCCAATTTGCAGAACATAAATCTGCAACAGATACCTGATTCATGTACTGAGGGTTGGAGAGGAGAGACTGCATCATCTGTGACATAGCAGGGTTTTGCAGAACCTGATTCAAGAGAGATGGATCGGGCATGGCACCCAACTCTGGTAATCCAAGCCCACCTAACCCAGCAATGTTGGGTGCCCTTGCATCGCTGGCGGGAGTTGGCCTGGTGTTGGTTGCTTGTGTGCCTCCTGCTGCTGAATAAATCCTTTTAAGTTCCACATAAATACTAAAATTCAAGGCTATAAGGTTCAAAGAACGAATGGAAAATTCAAAACTTACTGGCATTGTTCCATGGATTTGGAAGTGGGTTAGTATTTGGTGCAGGAGACTCGGCTGTTGCTTCAGAACCGGTACTCGAAGGGTTCAGCAACTGGTCCCTTGACCTAGTGGCACCCTGGTTTCCTAAAAGTGCTGCAAATGGGTTTGATCCCAAACCATTTCCTGTATCCCCTGCCATTGTGGTGGCATTCAGAAATGGCTCCTGAACTGTTTCGTACATGCGCCTTAGCATGTTAAATCCTTCAGGAGAAGATTCGATGTTACTCATCGCCCTGTCGGTGTTCCGCATCATCTCTCTCATGAGTTCAGGATTCCTCGCTGCTTCAAGAGTCTGACGCAGGGTGCTGGGATCATTAAGTACATGTGCAAGATCAGGATTCCGGTCTATGATCTCACGCATCTGAGGGTTGCTCATAATCAAGTTTCGCATCAGGTCAGGGTTGCTCATCAGGTTTTGAATGACGGGCATGTTCATTATCTCCCTCATCATGTTAGGGTTCTGAGTTAGCTGCTGCTGCACCTGATCGAGCTCTGGTAATCCAGATCCAAATAACCCGGGTGCCCCGCTACCACCGAGCCCATTAACACCAAGGCCAGGAAATAGTGAACCACCAAGACCAGCTCCGCCAAAGCTCCCACCTTCATTGGAAACAGCACTCCTAGCAACTCCAGAAGTGCTGTTTGGAGGCCCAGAAGCGCCAATGTTGGATGTTGTCAGTGCCGCACCTCGAACCAAGTGGATAGTGTGGTCTGACTCCACACCTAGACAACATAAGAGCAAAAAGACCAGTTTCAATAAGAAAAAATAGGGCCAAATAACAGCCTAGTCCTTCAATATGCAAGTTCAATGCAACAGGGATGCCAAGCTAATAATTTCAGCCAAGTATAAAAGATGAGCCACTAGCAAAAGAGTACAGACAGCACCAGTTGATATGAACCAATTACATCTGAGCAATGTTATTCAGACATCCAGTTTTCCATCTGAGTCCGACCATCCTGATGTGGCACCTAATCACAACCATCGCTTTACTTGCCAATCAGACCGAGTCTGATTCACCAGTTGGGGTTGGGTGCAACAGACGGCTGTGATCATGTGCTACATCAGGGTGGCACGATCTAGGCGGAAAACAGGATGGCGGAAATGCAGTTTTCATTACGTGTAGAATAGTGACACATAAGTGAGGGGCAAACAATAAAAACTCTCAATTCAAATCAAGATGTCATATGGCAAAAAACCTACTCACAAAACTTGTTTGTGCAGTGTGGTACATTTATCCTCGTGTCATTCCACATGTTTCTTCTTTAAAAGATCTAGTTTATTAATTCAATTACAAAAACCAACAAAGTCAACCCCAGTTTCACATACGATAAAAGATCAAATGCCACTCCCAAAATTGACATGAATTTCGGTTAAAAGCCATTGTACATTCGACCTATTCTGGATTTGTTGTGAACAGATGAAGCATGACCACGGGTGCAGGATATAAATACAACACGATACAGAGTCAAAGACAAGCCTATAAGGAATATAGTTGAAAAATAGGATAAGAATACGGCAAAGATATAATAAGAAATGATTTTTAGATTTATTATATAGAGTATAGAGGCAATAGAGACCGAAAACCTGACCCGAACTGGACCCAACAAATTTGGCTATTGGTATATATTTTTTGCTGACTTAGATTTGAGTAGGGTATGGCTATAGAAACCCAATATGGGCACCATAATATAAACCCGATATGGTTGATTATTTCACATGTTAAAAACAATATAAAATACGGGTCTGACTCTATAATAACTGTTACCTACCCGAGTTTTACTAAAACTTGTACACTACAAAATCTGATAAAATGGAGAACGATATGAGCCTTTAACATTGCCTTATAGTAGATTGATCTTTTTATCGATCAACTTAAGAGGTGGATAGCTTATTAACTTGGAAACTATACCCGATATATATATATCCGAAACACAAATGGATATGGGTCGACCCTCCCATGCCCGATGAATATGGGCTGGGGATGGAACCCTCCCATGCCCGAATGGGTATGGATATGAATAGGGCTGAGCTCAACCCATTGCCACCCCTCATATATAGTAAAGAATTACTTTTGATGAATTAATTAAAATTCTAATTTTCCAATATGTAATATTATTAATCATGCAAGGCAACTTTTAGCTATTTCACATGAAAGTGGATGTAGTTCACAGAATTGACACGATGTACCTCCAATATATCTCACCTCTCTAATTTTACGGAAGGTTCTAAATTTCATAGTTTTAGTTGGTTTTTTACAACTGGCTTTCAACCTAACATCAACTAGGGATGGCAACGGTGCAGTTTTGGGCATAACCGCACTGAACACTAAACCGCCACATCGAAACCGTACCGCACAGCGACGGTGTACCATTATTTAAAACCGAAACCGCACCATGTGGTGCGGTGCACCACGGTTTATCATTATAATGGTCCAAACAGTGCGGTTTTAAGTGGTTTTGGGCAAAACCAAAACTGCACCGCAATACTGAAATCGAAAACACACCGCACCCAATGTTTAAAAAGACGCAAGGCGTACCGAGGCGTTTTTCCTCTGGAGAGGCGAGGCGTAAGCCTTAAGGCGCACCAAGGCGTAAGTCTTGATTTTTTAAAAGGCGTTTTGGTAAGAAAAAAAAAATTTAAATCAAAATAAATATTATTATTGAATGTGTAATAATATGTGAACTAGATATGCATAATAAATCACGATGTGTTAGAAAATATCTTATATGACACAATTGAGGACTCCATCGAGCAATCTAACAACAAAATAGAAAGTCAAATTGCTCAAACACGCATAATTTTTTAATATTCAAGATAATAATTAAAGTAGCAACTAACAAGTAATAACAAACAATATAACATTGTCAAGATTTAAAAAAAAACAATGATACGAATACATGAGAATGGTAAAATACAAATAAAAAATCATAGAAAAAACTAGTAGAAAAAGCATGATCATGATCCATATCTCTAAACTTGAAACAAATCTTTAACTCTCACTTGTGGCTGGTAGACAATCCACAAAGAAGAAAAAAACAACTTCGGAATCAAAATCGGAAAAGAAATAAGCACTAGATCTTGATTTTGGGTTTTTGGAGACAAAGGAGTTTCAAAAGCAAAAGAGATCTAAAGGGGTTTAGGAGGTTTCAATGGTTGAAAAAGGGCCCATGGGGGCGATTTACATATCAAACCCTTAGTACCCCCCCCCCCCAAAAAAAAAAACCCAAAACATTTGTTTTAACCCCTCCCTGCCCTATGTTTGTGCCTGTAGCAAAAGAGGCGTACGCCTTGAGGCGTGCCTCGGACAAAGGGGTACGCCTCTTGATGCAGAGGCGCACGCCTCGGACAAAAGCGTGCGCCTCGAGGCAGCAAAGAACAGCCACGCCTCGAGGTGGGCCTCGAAGCGTAAGCCTCAAACGCATTTTTAAACATTGATCGCACCACGACAGTTTTATATTTTGTAGTTTTCAGTTTTAAACCGCATCGTTGCCATCCCTACCATCAACCCTTATCCTCTCATCCAGGTTTGGGACAGGTAAAGGTTCCAAATTTATAACAATAATTGTATATATCTTAAATCTTCTCTTTAAAATTAAACTCATAGTTTATACTGAAAATCCAATGCCCGATACATGTAGGATACATGCCCATAAATTTTCAAAAAATATCGATATAAAATTAACAAACATTTATTTGTCAAATCGTGAACACGTTCAGCCTATCAATCAAAGGCACGCCTAGACTCACCTCCTCAAGTCTTAGACTTGGCACCTCGCCTAGAGAGTGCACATGCCCCTTAAGGCACAGATAAGCCTAGGCGAGCGACTACCTGCACCTAGACCAGGCACACCTAGTTTATATCCAAGATTTTTGTTCTTTTTGTATTCTTTGACTTTTTCCTCTCCACTTCTTCATTAAAACCCTAAAAGTGCCCATTAGTGTTCTGAAAGGCCCAAGGCGCACATGAGGCACAAAGGTCTCCTAGAGCCTGGGCACAACTCAAAGCGCGTGCCTGACTGAAGTAAGGCACATATATATATATATATATATATATATATATATATATATATATATATATATATATATATATATATATATATATATATATATATATTCAAAACATGCATAAATAGACTAAGAAAATGAATCTTAAGACAAAAGATAAATTGGATAGATCGTTATTGCAACAATACAAATTGTGTAGCCTTGTAGGTTTGAATTACGGCGCTAAATAAGCCATTAAAAATATATTAAATCTTCAAATATCTATAGTTTAAATTCAATAACCAGTTATAAGATATCAAATGTGATATTATAGGAAACAAAAAATAAATAGTGAACGTTTGAATGTGTTATCTCATCCGTGTGTTTGTGCACATGCTTCTAAATCAGCATGAAATGTGCAAATCAAGAAAAAAAAGAAAATTCATTGAATCTTGTAATAGTTGAAATAATATCAAAGTCATCAAATCCAACCCACAATTGCTCATATGGTCCTACCTAAGAACTATAACAAATAATATTGAATATAAATAATATTCAATCAATGTACCAATATTTAGACTACTGTAATCATGAATCAAATCTAGTTAATAACTAAATCATATTTCAAAAAATATCAATTGCAAGCACATAATTGCACATGGTTCAACTAGGCGCGCCTTTTTTGTGCCTGGAGCCTAGGCGCGCGCCTTAGACCTACGCGTCTTTCTAACAGAGCCTGGCCTTGTGCTTTTTGAGGTGCAGGGGGTGAGCCTAGTTGAGCCTGAGCCTAGGCGCACGCCTTTAGCAACACTGGTGCCCATAAACATCCCAAATTTCTTTCTTCCAAAAATGCCCTTCAAAACCCTTAATTTAGTGAAAATCTAAATTCATCCGAAACCCAGATTTGATCCAATTTGGGTTCATCCTCAAACACAGTTTAAGTGCTTTCGACGATGTCAGTGCAAAACTCAAAATACATTTTACCCTCGACAACGTTAGACATGTTATTTTATTTTCTTAACATTAATTTTTAATTTTGTAGACATGTTATTTTATTTTTTTAACATCAATTTTTAATTTTGTAGACTTGTTATTTTAACTATGAAGTCCCTAACCTAGATATTTTAGTTCTAGAGTCTCAGTATTTAATGGGAGATTTCAGTTGATGTTATGCTTATGCTATTTTTTAGGTTATTTGTCATCTTTATCAGTTTTTATATCGTGGTTTTTATCTTGTTATGCTAAAATACTTTATAAAAATTAATTTAAATGTGCGGAGAGCGGGAATATAAGAGGCTCTAAACCCCATTAAAAAACCAGAAAAACATAATAAAAATCCCAAATTTAGCCCAAGAATGCGCCTAGGCGTGCCGTATCCCTTGTGCCTGGGATGCGACTGAGCTTTTGACTGCGCAACATTCAGCAAGTATCAAACACATCCATATGAATCTGAGTATTTGCATCCAATATGTATCGAATAAGAGTACAACTCTCTATAACAACTTTTTTACCAAAAACTCCGATTTTTTCAATAAGTCTCGATTAAAACACAACTTATTTATTAAACGTTCTGTGCGCGACTCGTTCCCGATTTTTTGAAAAAGTCGCGAGTTTATGAAAAAGTCACGATTTTCACGTTTTAATCCTGATTTATGTGTTTCATTCCCGATTTATTGCGTTTTAATCCCGTCATATATTGCTCAAAAAACCTATTATAACATCTATATATAAATATGTTCTAAAATTCTACCGTTTGTTTCCCGACTCTTTCCCGATCGTTCTGACTTTTCCTCGATTTTTCCGACTTCTCCCCTATCCGATTTTTTCAAGACTTCCGACTTGGTAACTATGTATAACAGTACATGAGCTACTTAGTGAACCACGGATTCTAAAATGAAACAGCTTCATTTTGCATGAAAAATGATAGGATGCAATACCCCTTAGTAGCAAGCCAAGTATGCAAGTTCAGGTTTTAATACAAAATCAATATGGTACTTACTATGACAAACTACATATTACATTAATGGGCATAATTTATGGCATAGTTACAACTCCGATCACGGAATTTAACAAATCGGATTGTAAATATGACAAAATGCACATACATTAAAAGGCATAACTTAGGGTACCGTTAAACTCCTATCATGGAATTTAACTAAAATCCTTGAGTAGCAACTTATGGTTGCACTCCATCATTTCTTGTTTCACATACATATTTATCTATTTTATTATATTTCTACCAAAGAACAAAGAAATTCTCATAGAAAGCCTAATATTTTGTTTCCATATTACAAACAAACACCCTTATAAGCATTGATTTTCCCATAGAAAGTACTCAAAGTTCTATTAATCTACCACACAAGTTCAAAAGCTCGATAATGTTTCTTTTATAATAAATAATATATTGTGATGTATGGTATTCAAAGAAATATAACTTGATCCAAATTTCTTTACATACATAGTACCTTTGCTAAATGTTCACGTATAGCATATCATAATTATATTGAATACAACTAACAAGTAAATGCCATATAAGTCCATTTCAAGTCTCACTTTACATTATGATAATTTATGTGGCCTTGCTCTTGTACCCTACACCAAGCGTTGTTGTATGTTATATACCACTTAATAGAACGGAACTTTTTGTGTTATACACATAGTTTGAGGATTCGGCCGAACCTGAACCGATTCGCCCGTCGATTCGGAATTGACCAATTCGAACCCCCAAACCCCCAGTATACCCCCCCCCCCCCCCCCCGAATCGGGCCTAATTCGGATTTGGTTCATATAATTGTTCTATTAGTTTACGTGATATAAATGTAGCTAGCAGTTGTTCCATGAATCCTACATCACAAGACTTGGATCTGAAATGTCAGATTCAAGCCCGAATCAGGTGAATAAGACCATAATTTATGATTTTCTATACTCATTTTCAATAATTTAGGCCAAACTTGTCAAGCCCAAATCCAAACTGATTCGTTTTTTCCCGATCTAAACCCGGATCCAAATCCAATTCTCAAACCTTGGTTATACCACATCATTCACAAAGCACATTTTTGTGTAATAATATCTCATGGAGCGCACTCTTCATTTGATTTGACAGCAGTTTTCTTAGAAATCTTCAATCATATCTTATCTCTACTTAGTTTTAAGTCTATAAAATAACCCAAGCCTTTCGTAGAAACCTTGAAGTTGTTCGTGGGTTCCAGATATTTTATAGCCACGACTATCAACCTAGAGGAACCTCATGGAACAAAAAATCGGTTATGTTTAATACTTCTGCTAACCATGTCCCTTATGGATGAGTAATCAAAGAATCGGTCAGTTATAACGCCTAAAAAGTAAAGGTTTAGTCTGCAATACATCAAGGTATTAGTATGGGTTTCAGAAAATAGCTAGGTAATGGAGTTAATTAAAAGTTCGGGATCAAGTTGCCTTTATATTAAAAAAAATAAATCCTAGATAACAGCATGACCTTCATAACCTCAAATCTGGTTTTTGTGATCTACTACGGAAATATTACCTGTAATCCAGTATAACCACCAGTTTCGGAAACAAGGCTGAAAATTTATGTCCAGTTCTTAATGAAAGGATGAGCTCAAAAATTTCCTTGTTGACTCTCAAGTTGTTACAGCATCTCTATTTACAAATTAAACTGATGGAAAAAGGTTTGTTAGGCCAGATATGAAGGGAGAAGACCCGACCACCACACACCGCCACCATCCCTATCTTCGCCAACTATTCCACCTCTATTACTACTTCTGATCCTATTTGGAGATTCAAGAGAAATAAATTGAAATTCTAATAGGAACAACATTTTTAGATGAAAGTTCTAATAAATCCACGGACAGGTTAATGAAATTTGCAATATGATAATGATTAAATTCAAACAACTCTAGCAGAAATATAGATTTTTAGAACTTATAAGAGAGAAAAGAGAGGGATCGGTATTCAAGAGTCAACAACTTTAGCAGATAAACACGACTTTAGCGGGATGCACTAAGGAGTCACCACCTTACTTTTTCATGGCATCGAAACCATGCTTTCCAACAGGAAAAAAGGATTTTATTCATAAATATATTGTACACAAAGTGGAGCCTAAGCCTCCCCGCCCCAACATCCTCTCTCTCTCTCTCTCTCTCTCTCTCTCTCTCTCTCTCTCTCACACACACACACACACACACCCCACAACCACACAACACAATTGCATGTGCATTAGTATTCCAATCTGATGGGACAACCATAAAAGGAGTAAATAGAAACCTTCTGTAGGCGTTGGTCCTCCTATTACATTAACTAGGGAGGTTGGTTCTCACTTCCACTCAAGTTATGACTTCTTAGTTTCAATTTCACTTGAAATAGGAATCCTAGTCAAAGTAAAAGTCTTAAAAAAAATAGCCCAAACTTCTGAGCAAAAAACACAAAGAATTTGAAGTTTTATTGAGAAAGCAACTTCATTAAATATCAAAACACAAGGTTAGTCCTCTCAGGGACAGAACACATGACTTGTAATCCTTCATGCTCCTCTTCTTTGTTTGTTGCTTTATTTCCTCTTTTCATCCTCATTTCTATCTTCTGTAAACGTGTAGAATCCTTGGATGCGTCAATTCTCCTAGGTTTGAGAAGACTCAACTCTAATAATTTATGAGCTTGAACAGTTAAAAAAAGATAAATGTAGTCAAGGCGGTTAGGCAATGCCTAGGCGTTTGATAGGTCTAGACGAAGCGTCGCCTAGGCGGTATATATATATATATATATATATATATATATATATATATATATATATATATACAGAGAGAGAGAGAGAGGAATGTTACGGTGAGGTGTGAGTTCACTAGAAAAAGTGGGCTCACTTTCTCCATGACCACCCTACAAGTTTCAGAATTTGTTTAGGGTCATCAAATGGTAGAAGTTTTATCGACCATCCATAGTAACCATTAACTTTTCTTAGCATGTTTGATGACCCTAGAAGTTTTTGGAAATTGTTGAAATTTGATGAGGATAATCATCTTAGCATAGACAACACACCGTCACACCCACCCAATTTCAACAAATTCTAAAACTTGTAGGATGGTCATGGAGAAAGTGAGCTCACACCTCACCATAACATTCCTCTCTCTCTCTCTCTCTCTCTCTCTCTCTCTCTCTCTCTCTCTCTCTCTCTCTCTCTCTCTCTCTCTCTCCACAGTAAAATATTGTCTATTATGAAGAAAAAAAATCAAAATTGAGGACAAATGTAATTTCTCACTGATAAAGATGAGTTTTGTTTTACTAAAAAAGATAAAAATTTCAGTGAAATTGTCTAGAAAAAATACTTAATGTCGGATTTCAATCAAATGTCGGTCATTTCAGCCAATATTTTGTTATGTCGGACAAAAATTTGGTACTAATAAAAATCGGTCAATTTCTATGCAAGACCCTTAAAAAAAGATATTTCAATGATTTCGTAGAAAATTTGTCGACATTTGATTCCATGGTCATGGGAGTGCCCTAGTTTAACACTCTGTCACGTTCGCACCCCGAGTACAACAGTAAGATAGGGATTAGGACCATACATATATAAGAGAAAAACTCTCAAAACAGTACATGCAATGTTCCAGAATAAATGGAGAGAATTTATGACTCAAAAGTACCAAGAGATGGGAAAGAAGATAAAAATATTCTCTCCAAAAATTGAAAAACCAGTAGCCAATCAGTAAAAGCAAAGCTCTGCAGGATACTACTTAGATTATTATTATTCTGATGTACTAAATATGATTAAAACTCATAGGCACTGATTACTAAAATATTATGCTTCCAATTTAACAACATAATGCGTCAAACAAATATGACTAGAATAGCAAATACTGAGCATTGGATGTCATCTGCCACCAAGAAGTATTTGCTTATTCTTTTATTAAATACTAAATTCAAATTTTGACTCCGATTTCACAGCATGTGAAAACATATTAAACAAATCATTACATTATAGACCATCAAAGTCCTTCAACATAAGCAAGCTAACTATGTTAGGGTAACGCTGCGGCGCTGCCTATGGGTGTGGATGATCATAAGATAAAAGCATGAATCACAATGACATTAATAGATAGATAATCGGCACAGAGGACACAACTAGCAAAAAGTAAGCTATGCAAGTTTTTGGCTATAGGAAGCCCACTAACAAACAGAATATACCCAAAAGCTAATACATTAGACATCTAGAAATCCTTTGAATTCCCCTCATGAACTATGCACACATGAAAAGATAAAACAACCATCTCTAACCAATTCACCCTCTTAACCATACAAAAATAAACATGTATTTTAAAGTTCTCTCCTTTATCAAAATTTAGATAACAAATTCAGGCACAAGGGGCAAAGCATATGTAAAATTTACTGATAAAGAAACCAAACTTATTAGAAGCAAATCCAAGCTGGAAATTAGAAATATAGTAATGCATCAAGTATAAGTAATAACAAAAAGAAAAACCAAAGGGGCGCTAATTGCTAAATAACAGAGTACATGTACAATTGGAGAGTTGCTCTTCGCTGCACCCACAAGTGACTTCTGGATAATGACGCGGGGAATATTTCGAAAAAATGATAAACGACATTTAAAAGAATATGATCTTTGACGTGATGAGAAAAGATATCTGGCCTAGACAACTCGGTTATTTTACTCTAAGATAAAGTTGTGCCCATCAGGGGGGATTCTCCATAACTGGCTGAAGATTAGAAATTTGACCATCTGGCACTGCCAATTAGTTTTGGCCCCAATCCAATAAGATTAAGAAGTCTACTGACCCAAAACTTAAGATAATGAACCACAACATAGGTAAAATATGCAAGCCAGCTTCTAAAAAGGCTTTATATGCATGGAAACTTATCATGCCTGACTTTTTAAATAGAACCAGCATTCCATTCCGAGACTACTTGTCCTTCCTGTCCTAGTATACCTAGCATATTGGTCACTTAATGGTGCATATAATTATAAAGACAAAGCCTTGGCTTTTAGGTACGAACTTCAAATAAAAGCCTGTGCAATTACATATCCCTTTCAGATCAATAACAAAAGACTGGCTTTCATAAAAAAAAACTTATATTAAAAAGACATGATTGCATCCATTGAAGGTTCTGAGAAAGATCATTGAGTAGATGGGTCAGTTAATTAAATAAATGGTTAGACTAGATGATCTTAGTGTATATGACTATTTCACTATTTGATGCAGCAAAGATAAAATATTAAGTTTAGTTTTTAATGCAGATTATTTTAATCTGCTTGATCAATATCTGCTTGCAAGTTAACACAATTTCATCTTGCAGGAATTTCAAAAGTTGGGAAAACAACACATCGGAAATTGAGGCAATCAGAAATTAGTAGCAAGGGCAGTAGCTCGTAGTGCATACAACAATATCCTTCAACACAAGCATTACAGCAACAAACCAGTAGCTCAAGAAAACCAAGTATGCAAGTAGTCATAGACAACCCGTTGTAAGAAAGGAAGTAGCAAGGCTGGTCAATTTGTCAGTACTTGAGGGGGAAAGGGAGAGCGATATTGGTCAAAAGTTGCTAGCGGATAAATAACTCTTTTATAATTAATAACACGGATTCGCAATTATCCAAAACAAACAATCCCAAATAACATAAATTAAACCCATAAATATGAAAATAGTAATAAACTGCGATCCAAGCATCAGAATCCTTGCAAAGTGATAACATGAATAAAAATGTATGCATGCCAAATCTAGCTCCCACATCATACAAATTGATGCAGGCAGGGTGAGGGAATCCTGCAAAATCGAGTCTTGCTCTCGATTTGGGTAGGCAAATAAGAGTTAGCCATAGCTGCGACTCAAGACTTTGAGGCAATGCAAAAAAATCCAAACAAAATTGCTTGCAAGGACTACTTGCAAAAAAAAATTACTTCAGAATGCCACCTGGGGACTACTCAGGTCTAGTCAGGGACTAGTCGGGATTCCGCCAAGATATAAAAGAATCTGAATTAGTCGGTCGGTAAAATACCGCCTGAGGACTAGTCCCGATTTTGATAGCATAGGCATCAGGGGGTAATGACGATGAGTTCAGTTGGACGAGCGACGAAGAGTTGACCTGGATGAGTGAAGATGAGTGATTTTATCTTATTTGTGACATAAATAATGTAAATTTATATAAATAATTGAAGCTTTGATGTGTGTTTTCTTCAAACAATTCAAGTAAATATGCATGCACAACTATAAAAGACTTTAATTTAAATTTTCAAAAAAATCCAGCAAAATATCCTTGTGGGACAATTTCAAATTTTTCCACCATTTCGGTCGAAATTTCGGTTTCGGCCCTAATCGAAACCAGACACGAAATCAAAATAAAAAACCATGCTCGCACACTCAATAAATCTTTACTACATGTAATGTATGTGTCTCGAGTGTACAAATAGTGGCGTTAGAATCTTCGATAAAGCCTTGAAATCTGATACAAAGAACCATCAATTTGATTGTGTCGGTAAGTGGCCCATTAGATGGATGGACTCTATTTGGGCAGTGGGGGGGCGGGGACATGGGATCTGTGTTTTGTCATGGACAGGGTTTCAAATCTCGGCCGGTACCGGTACGTACCGGCCGGTACGTACCGGATTTGGCCGGGCCGAACCGAGTCCAGCACCCGGGACCGAAACAGACCTGAACCGGCCGGTACCAACCCGTACCGGACCGAACCGGCCGAGTCAGGCAGGTACCGGCCGGTTCAGTCCCGTCCGACAGCCATTATGGGGTGGGTGGGCTTTGGGTCACTTTTTTTATTTTTTTATGTTGGATTCCTCCCTCCACATGGGCTGAACATGCTTTCCCAGCATTTGCATGTGGAGGGGGGGTGGCATTTTTAGTTTTGGCCCCTCCAAAAAGCATTATTCCTTAAGTGGGAGGGGGGGATTTGAAGGCTATATAAACCCCCCCAAACCATTCCATTGCAACTCCAAAACCTTCCATCAACTTGCAAGAAAATAGAGGAGAGGAGAGAGAAGAGAGAAGAGAGGAGAGAAAGAAAAAAGAGAGAAGAGAGAAGAGAGGAAAGAAAGAGAAGAAAAAAAGAGAGGAGAGAAAGAGAGGAGAGAAAGAAAGAAAAGAGAGAAGACTGAAGAGAGGAGAGAAAGAAAAGAGAGAAGAGAGAAGAGAGGAGAGAAAGAAAAAAGAGAGAAGAGAGAAGAGAGAAGAGAGGAAAGAAAGAGAAAGAAAGAGAGGCGACGAGCGGGCCGAGCAGCACACCGACACAAGCCGCACGCCGACGAGTGACGACGAGGTCACGACTCACGAGTCACGAGACTCACGACGAGCGGCACGAGCACGAGCGGGCCGAGCGGCGAACTTAAGAGTGAAGAAGGTAAAACGATTACTGCCTTGACTCTTGAGTCAGTTCAGTATACATGTAAGCATAGTAATCTTCTAAAAAAATAGTAAATTGAACAGAACCTTATTTGACGACCTCGACCCTTCTATATAAAACTTGCATAACTGCATTGTCGAAATTACATCCTGAAGCATCTCAAATGGATGCGCAACTATTAAATCCATAATGAAACATTGGATTAAAAGAGGTAGCTTCGTTCACCATTGCTTATGACAGCACTTCTGTCCTCGGTTTTGTTTAGAACTGTCTTGAATAAGAAAGAGAATTCATAATGTATTGTCTTCCTTCAGCCTTCAGGACAATCATTTTCAGCATGATGTGGTCCAAAGTTTTGGACCATAAGTAATATCCAATAAGCTATTAAGAACAAATCTTAAACCTGGGTATGTTCTTTTTATAGATTCTCCGTAGCTTATGCTTGTATGTGCATGCACTAGTGTTACAAAATCTGGCTAAAGTTTAAACATATTTAGTGATCAAGATGCTATCAATCTATTTAGCATTTTCTTTCTCTTAATCACATCATCGACATTGATTGATAAATCACAAACTATGAATGTCGTAAACATTTTTTTGCAGCATTTTGAATTTTTAAATAAAGTACTTATTTTCCTTTTGCATCTTTTTCACTTGTAAGTTGTAACATAAACCCCTCTTACGGCCTTGGTAAGCAACTTTGTTCGTGAGGCATTTTGGTATGTTCTACCCAGTCGTTTAGTATTTTGTTGCATATTATCTTTATAACCATCACCATTTTGTTGCATATTATCTTTATAACCATCACCATCAGGCTTTCTCCCAATTACTTCTTCTTGGCTGGTCATTTATAGTGAGGGACACCTCTGTTTTAGTTGCAAGTTTTTCCATTTCTTTTTCGTCGGTAATTTTAGGGCCTCCCCTCTTACTTTCCCCCTAGGAAGCACGGACACGCCTCACGTAGATTCGACTTTCGAGCCATTCGAAAATCGAAACTTTTGCAAAAGTGAGCAAAACTGCAAAAGTCGAAACTTTCTAGTTTCTAGTTTCTAGTTTCTACTTTCTACGTTTCTAGTTTCTACTTCTAGTTTCTAGTTTCTACTTTCGATTTTCTAGTTTTCACTTTCTAGTTTATACTTTCGAGTTTCTACTTTCGACTTTCGAGTTTATAGTTTCTACTTTCTAGTGTCTACTTTTGAGTTTCTAGTTTCTCCTTTCTAGTTTCTAGTTTCTACTTTCGAGTAGAAACTAGAAACTCGAAAGTAGAAACTAGAAAGGAGAAACTAGAAACTCGAAACTCGAAAGTAGAAAGTAGAAAGTAGAAACTATAAACTCGAAAGTCGAAAGTAGAAACTAGAAACTCGAAAGTAGAAACTAGAAAATCGAAAGTAGAAACTAGAAACTAGAAGTAGAAACTAGAAACTCGAAAGTAGAAACTAGAAACGTAGAAAGTAGAAACTAGAAACTAGAAAGTAGAAACTAGAAAGTTTCGACTTTTGCAGTTTTGCTCACTTTTGCAAAAGTTTCGACTTTCGAATGGCTCGAAACTCGAAAGTCGAATCTACGTGAGGGCCCTACTTTCTAGTTTCTACTTTCTACGTTTCTAGTTTCTACTTTCTACTTTTTACTTTCTAGTTTCTAATTTCTACTTTCGAGTTTCGAGCCATTTAAAAGTCGAAACTTTATAGTTTTTACTTTCTACGTAGCAAAGCTGCAAAAGTGAGCAATTACTTTCTAGTTTGCTAATGCTTATTTATTTTTTGACTTAGATAATGGCACCAAAATCGAAAGAGATAGACGCTGGATGGCTACATTGCAAGGCAATTGAAGGCAACAAGCGGAAGGCCATATGCAACTACTGTGGCCGAACCATAAATGGTGGTATCACAAGAATGAAGGAGCATTTAGCGGGCAAGAAAGGACAAGTGACTGGTTGTGAGCACGTTCCAATAGAGGTACGGTCTCAATTCCAGCAATTTTTTAGAGAAGCAAGTAAAGATAAGAGTACTGATCCTGAACTTTCTGCTTCTAGAAAACCACCCCTTACCAAAAGTCAGTCGGTAAGGGGTTATAGAGATATAGATGATGAAAGTTTTGATGATTCTTCATCTAAAGAGTTGCCGGATGAGGATAGGGAGATGAGAACGGCAATGAGACTTTCTCGTGAGGAAGCTCGTCGTCAAGAAATGAGAGAAAGAGGGGGAGACCAAAGAGGTAGATGGTCAATGAGTGGTCCTGGTGGTCAATGTTTAAAAAGGCGAAAGGCGTACCGAGGCGTTTTTCCTCTGGAGAGGCGAGGCGTAAGCCTCAAGGCGTACCGAGGCGTAAGCCTCAAATATTTTCGAGGCGTTTTGGTAAAAAAAAGTTAAAAAAGAAAAAAAAATCAGAATAAATACTATTATTGAATGTGTAATAATAATTGAACTAGATATGCATAATAAATCATAATGTGTTAGAAAATATCTTATATGACACGATTAAGGACTCCATCGAGCAATCTAACAACAAATAAAAGTCAAATTGCTCAAACACGTTCAATTCTTTAATATTCAAGTTAATAATTAAAGTAACATCAAAAAAGTAATAACAAACAATAAAATACGAATATAGGACTAACATTGTCAAGATTCAAAAAAAAAAATAATACAAATACATGAGAATGGTAAAATATAAAGAAAAAAATATAGAAAAACCTAGTAGAAGATACAAAATCATGATCCATACCTCTAAACTTGAAATAAATTTTTATCTCACTTGTAGTTGGTAGACAATCCACAAAGAAGAAAAATACAACTTCGGAATCAAAATCGAAAAAGAAATGAGCACTAGATCTTAATTTTGGATTTTTGGAGACAAGGGGGTTTCAAAACCTAAAGAGATCTAAAAGGGTTTAGGAGGTTTCAATGGGTGAAAAAAAGGTTCATGGGGACGATTTACATATCAAACCCTTAGTGCCCCCCTACACCAAACATTGGTTTTAACCCCTCCCCACCTTATGTTTCATACCTGGAGCAAGAGGCGTACGCCTCGAACGCCTTGAGGCGAGCCTCGGACAAAGGCGTACGCCTCTTGATGCAGAGGCGTAGGCTTTTTATATGTGGTTGCTGAGGCGTGCGCCTCGAGTCAACACAGGACCGCCTCGCCTCGAGGCGGGCCTCGAGGCGTAAGCCTCGAACGCCTTTTTAAACATTGCTGGTGGTAGTTCCCGTTTTCTTCCTGGTGATATTGGTGGTAGTACTGGTGGAGGTGGACCTGGTGGCAGTAGCAGTGTTAGTGCTAGAGGAGGTAAAACTAGCACTGGCGGCAGTACATCTGTGCAGTTACCTCTAGACGGATTTATGTTTAGGGAACGTGGCCAGAAACAAACCAAATTAACAGCTGGAAAAATAAAACAAGCGGCCAGTAAAGTGAAGAAAGCAGTGGCCAAATTTTTTCATTTCAATCATATCCCGGCTAATGCAGCCGCGTCGCCATACTTTAAAAAAATGTGCGACACATTGCAGTCGGTTGGACCGGGAATTTCTCCCCCTACCCCATATGAAATTGCTGGGCCACTTTTAGATGATGAGGTCTCCGAAATAAACGATTATATTAGTAGTTTTAAAACTCCCTGGGAGGAGAAAGGTTGCACAATTATGTGCGATGGATGGAGTGGCCCTACTAGAAAATCCATAATTAATTTTCTAGTATATTGCTCAATTGGTACAGTATTTTACAAATCAGTCGATGCATCAGCCAAAGTGCATGATGCAATATATCTTGCTGGACTTATGAATAATATCATCGACGAAGTTGGAGCTAATAATATTGTCCAAATAGTGACGGACAATGGCTCTAACTATAAGAAGGCCGGACAAATCATACAGAAGGAACGGAAGACTATATTTTGGACTCCTTGTGCCGCACACTGCATCGACTTGATCCTAAAAGATATAAGCAAATTGGATCATGTTGACAAGGTTGTAAAACAAGCTCGAAAAATAACAAAATTCATTTACAACCATAACTGGGTAGTTGACTTGATGAGGAGGTATACTGGGAAGCGGGAGCTTCTGCGTCCAGCAATCACCCGCTTTGCCACTCACTTCATAGCATTGGAGAGCATTTTTAATCAGAAGGATGCTTTACGGAAAATATTTACCTCAGATGCATGGTGTCAATCAAAATATGCATCTAATGAAGAGGGCAAAGAGGTGGAAAATATTGTTGTTGGAAATGAGCTCTGGGTCGAAATTGACAAGATAATAGTGTGTATCCAACCTCTAGTGCAAGTTCTTCGACTGGTAGATTCAGATGAAAAGCCTGCAATGGGGTATATCTACGAAGCAATGGACAGAGCTAAGATGGCCATTCAGAAGTCGACAAAGGTTGGAGAAAAATCAAAAAAACAATATTTTAAGTTGATCGACAAAAGATGGGAGAAGACGCTACACCATCCATTTCATGCAGCAGGTAAATATTATCGTCAAGTGTATACTCATTATTTAACAATTTCAATTTTTAATCTCATTAGTCATTAGACTCAATACTTATTTCTTTCATATTATAGGATTTTACTTAAATCCCCAATACCAGTATAGGGTAGAAGTTTCACAACACCCAGAAATAATGATCGGGCTTAAAGAGGTGATCCGAACCTTGGAGCCTAGCACAGCAGCACAAAATAAGGCAATGGAGCAAATGGAAATCTTCCGATATGCTCGTGGTTCCTTTGATTCGGAGAACGCAAGAACATCTATCTCGACCATGCAGCCAGGTAATACGTCGATAAGTTGATAACACACTTTAATTATACAATTATCCAATTGTAATCAACGAATACAAACTGAATGTTTTATTTTTTGACTAATTTTATAGCTACTTGGTGGTCCATTCATGGTGAAAGTACTCCTGATCTTCGCAAGATTGCTATCCGAGTATTGAGTCAGACATGTTCGGCATCGGGCTGCGAGAGAAACTGGAGTACATTCTCTCTCATTCATACGAAAACTAGAAATAGATTGTCATCATCTAAATTAGATAAACTAGTTTTCATACATTACAATATGAGGTTGAGGGTCCGCGATCAGGGAAGATTAGAGGACCAAGGTGATAATCCAATCAATTTGGATTATATTTTCGACGACGATAACCCTCTAGCCCCTTGGTTGACGGAGAGAGAGGATCCAGTTCTTGACGGTCAAGAAAATACATGGTTGGAGAAGGAGTTAGGCAAGGAGCAAAGACAAGAACAAGAGGGAGCAAGGTTGAGGAGCGGCAAACGAAGATTTCAACATGTTAGCCAGGCAATGCAGCAGATAAACAGCGATTCAGATGAGAGTCTTGGCAGTATACCTTCCGGATCTAGTGATGGTGGAGGAGAGTCATCTCAACGGATGAGAGCATGAGAGAGCTTCTTCACCTCCTAGTGCTCCCACGTACACCGGCGTCACTGGACCACCAGCCCCACCAGATCCACATCATCCACCACTGTCACCACATGATGGAGCAGGGGCCGGGCCTTCTGGCACTGTTCATGAAGCTGCATATGTACCATACTCGTACGGATATGATCCACCACTAGGTCCATCATCATCATATTACCGAGATTCTTATCAGCCGATGTTTCCAGAGCAAGAGGAATCGCAAGGAACATATGGAGATTCTTCATCATCTTACGGCTACGGAGCATACGGTTATGGTGTCCAGCACAACCAGGACATTGGCCAATCAATCTTCGGTTATTCTGGGCCTTCCGACGGGTCTTACTACCAGCAGCACTACTCGGCACCAACTCCAAATGAAGACGAAGAACAAGCTGATCGCAATAATAATCTATAGAACTTCTGAGTTCTGATTCTTCTGATTCTTCTGATCTGACTATCTGAGCGACTGAGCCAGCCAGGTGAGTTAATAATTTTAATATTGATAATCTGTATTTTGTGAAAGTTGAAGTGTTGAACACGTCTGGAATCTGGATTATGAAACTTATTCTATAATTTGTATTGTAAATTTATAATAATAAAAAAATTTCAAAACTTTAAAAGGTTGTTTTATAAAACCTTTTTTAACTTCGCCAAGGCCGGTCCCAAGCCCGGATAAAGGAGGGAAAAAGGATACAGGAAATTAGGAATTAGTAACTTGTTAGGTGTGACTTGTGAGTCGTGTGACTTGTCACTTGTGAACTGTGAGTCTGTGACTTATAACTTGTAACTTGTAAGTTGTAACTTGTGAGTCTTGTGGTTCAGTTAGGTCTCTACTGTCCAATCATTCACCTCGGGGAGTGGTGATTCGACAATAGTTGACAAGTTCATCAAGATTCTTAATCATACACCTCGGGGAGTGGTGGTTGTGAATCTTGATGAATGATGAATCCAAGACTCTAAAGTCTAAACTCTAAAGTATGAACTCTGAGAGTCTGAACTTTGAAGTCATAACTCATAAGTCATAAGTCATAACTCATAAGTCATAAGACTCATAACTCATTAGATAAGAGTATAAGACTCAAGTCATAAGTCATAAGTCATAGTCTGAACTCTGAAGTCACATAAGATAAGACTCATAGGCCTAAAACTAACCCTAGCAGCCTAGCCTAAGGCTCTAACTCCTAAGCCCTAACCCTAACTCCTAAGTAACTCCTAAGGTCCCTAAGCCTAAAGGACCTAAAGGTCCTAAACTAGGGCCCTAAAAGGCCTAAAGTACTCTAATATTTATTTTCTAATTTTTTATATTTATTTTCTAATTTTTTAGAATTTTTAAAGATTTTTTTAGATTTTTTTACAATTTAAAAAAAATAAAAAAAAAGGGGCCGGTACCGGTTCAACCAGAACCGGCCGGTACCGGCCGGTACCGGTACGAACCGGCCGGTACGAACCGGTTCGGCGCCGGCCGATACCGGTACCGGTACCCGAGTTTTAAACCTTGGTCATGGACGAATGTGGCCGTAGTCGCCGATTGCAGGCGCCGACGATAAATTTTTCTCACCCCCGCCGAATGTGTTTTGTCGCTGAAGGTGGCCAATGCATTGCCGACAGGCACAAGGATCTTCAGTTGCACCAATGCCATCGTAAGTTCCCTCTTTGTTTTACTCATTATGATATTCTATTTTATTTTAGACCTTTTGGTTATCAAGTTATTTAATTCTCTATAATTGTCTTTGTTTCTATAAATAATATTTTGTAAAGATGAGTAAAAGAGGATTTTAAGACCAGTTTGATTTTGCAAAATAATATGGATTTGGATATTTTGTCCTGATTTGTTGCTTTCTCATCGGGTAGTCAGTGATAGACATAAGTTATTGATGCATTGAGTTGTTTTTCACACTTGCTTTGTGAGAACATGATAATTATCGTAGAATTGATGCATGATCCATCTAGAATTGATATGCCTAAAGTACTAATTTTCATTGGATTAAAATTTCTAAAAAATAAATCCTTAAGAGTTGTCATTTATCAAGGCCTTATACCTAGCCATTCTAATTCATTCGTACGAATGTAGCACAAATGTAGCCATTTTAATTCATTCGTACGAATGTAGCCATTCTATTTCATTCGTACGAATGTAGCCATTCTAATTCATTCGTACGAATATCGTTGTTATTGCAATGATTTTTGTCACTATAGGTGTCCTCCCTAACCAAATGTGTTGCTGACAAAGGCAGGCTGACTGTGTTTTGGCTCTAAAGGCGGCCGTTGCAGTGGCGACAGGCATGGGGAAGACTTATATATATATATATATATATATATATATATATATATATATATATATATATATATATATATATATATATATATATATATATATATATATATATGGGAAAAGGGACACTGGACCTGAGGTGGCGTTGTTGCTGCACCTCAGGCATTGTTTAACCATCCTTAAAGTTTTGGAATATGATGAAATTTGGTGAGCATGTTGTTTAGGGTAAGATGATCATCCTCACCAATTTTCATCAAATTCCAAAACTTCTAGGGGTGTCAAATGGTCTAAGCAAGATCAACCATCCGCAATCATCGTTAAAATCTGCAGATTTTGCTTCGACCATTTGACCCCTAGAAGTTTTGGAATTTGATGAAAATTGGTGAGGATGATCATCTTACCCTAGACAACACCCTCACCAAATTTCATCAAATTCCAAAACTTCTAGGGAGGTAAACAAGCAAGAGGTGCAGTGTCGTTGCTGCACCTCGGGTGCAGGCTCCCCTCACCCTATATATATATATATATATATATATATATATATATATATATATATATATATATATATATATATGGGCATGCTATGCTGCGGCATGCGGTGCGTGCGGCACTGCACCGCAGCCGTCTGATGCACGCGCTGCGTGCATCACATGCACGCAGCAGTGCATTAGACGGCTGCGGTACAGTGCCGCACTTACCGCATGCCGCATTATAGCATTTCTCTCTCTCTCTCTCTCTCTCTCTCTCTCTCTCTCTCTCTCTCTATATATATATATATATATATATATATATATATATATATATATATATATAAACTAGTGCAAACTTTGAACTTCAAAATTTCCTAACGGCTAGTCCCCTCTATCTAGGCTTCACATCTTCGGGTTTGACCTATGGTTTCCATCACTATTTAAGAGTTTTCAGGGGATTGGACAAGGGTCCCAGTTACCTTATTGCCTACGTTAGTATACTATACTATATTGTGTGTAGAAAGAACTATATAATGTTGAAATTTCATTAAAAAATGGCAATATGCATGTAAGGTTGGTCAAGGGATTTAAGTGGCAGAGGAGGATGTCTCAATATTTAAATTTGTCAGTGACACGATCATTTCACAATTTTGATATGCAAAAATCATAAAAGTAAAATTATGTCATATTGCATGTAGTGGGTTGGGATTTGTGAATCATCAACAAATTGCAATAAGAACACAATGAGAGTAAAAGACAGCAGCATCAAGGTGACTGAAAATTAATAGACTGCATTGAGTTACTTGTGAAGTATGTGTTTGCCATTCAAGAAATGAATATAGCAAAAATCGAAGGATACGAAAAAATTTGAATTTTATATCGAATTTGAAGTTTCTTTCACCGAAGGGGAAAATCCCAACTTCACGTTATCATCTGTTCAAGTGATGGCTACATCTGACAACCTAATTAAATTCATAAAAACAAATTCTTTGGAATAGCAACATGAGCTCATGTGAATCCTGTCGAGTTCACTGATGTTGGAAGTAAAATATGTTAGGAAATAAGATTGTGAAACATTAAAATTCTGAGTGGCACAATTTCAAAGAAAATGGTTGATAGGATGGGATAAGGGTAGGTCCATTAAACATAGTACGAAATCGTACGAGTTGGCTTACTAATAAGCAGTGAAACTTTCTACAAGGCAATCGATTCAACCTTGGCAAAAGAAACATCATCCACTTCCAGGGTGATGGATTGGCACCAACTATCAAGAAGGTGCCATCATTCCGTTTCAGATTGTGGGTAATAATTTGGGTAATAATTTGGGTAATATTAAAAATGCAAATGCTATGAACTTCTTAGGGAATAAGCAAGTGTTTCGTGCTGCTTTAGGAGTGGGTAATAATTTGGGAGAATGCAAGACGCAAGACTATCATGCCTTTTAAAAAAGTTATATGTCAAGTGGTAATATTGTAGTTGCATTAGAATGCCCAGGTCGAAGCCAAAAATAGGTCATGTCATATCAATATGATTGAATTTGAAGAAGAGACATGATAATATCGATTGAAAGGGTCGTACAAAGACCCTCTGTGGTTAGTAAAATGAATTGTGAGATTAGATGATTATGAGTGAGATTAAAACAAATCGAGAATGGAAAAATGAAGAACTTTCTAGGGGTTTGAAAAGGGTGCATATTTCTCACCCACATGATAGAAGCTATAACTTCCATGAGTTGAAGTTATTATTCAATTTGTTCAATGGATTTAAGATGGCAAAGAAAAAGATGTTATTTTTATTATTCAATTTGCTAGTGGTTACATCAATGTTGCTTGAGATGGGTTCCGATTATTTGCTGATTTTGAGCTTTACGGTATAACGAATGTAGTTGCGTCTCTTGCAAGCAGAATGATAAAGAAGACCCCTTTCAAGAACTCGGGTTTTTAAACTCAGAATGTGGATAATGAAATGGAATCGGATTTTTAAACTCGGAATGTGGATAATGGAATGGAATGCCACAATGAGAGCAACTTAAATGTTTCAAGACAGGGGAAAATGGCATCCCTCCCAAACAACAGGTTGACCTAAACAGTCCAATTTTGCTATTAAATTCCCAATTGTATTATTAAAGATGCAAATGCGATGAACTTTATAGGGAATAAGCACAAAGAATAATGTGTGGAGACCCTGAATTTTAGTAAGAACGACCAAGGGCATGCTACATGAACTATTGTTTTACCATAAGCAATTGGAAAATGGTCAATTTAAATGAATCAAAGAAGATTCGGTTGATTGAAATGATCCATATGTGACAAATGTTATGATCATCCATTGGCATATGGAAATGTGACCCCCTTCTAGGGTGAGGAGTTTGGTTAAAAGCTGTGGACACAACACTCAAAAGATTATCTTAGATTCTTACATGGGACAGAATGGAACCAAAAACAAAAACGCATGATTACAAAAATTATCTTCCGAGGCTAAAAACGAAAAAAGGGAGGAGAGAGTGTTAACATGGAGTATGAATATTAGGAAACCGAATTGTGTGAACATGTACAGGAATGAGCAAAAAAATTCAGAATACCATGAAGACATGCCCAAAAGCATGATTAGAAAGACATGCCACCACCTCTCTTTTTGGTCTAATCCATCAAGACCTGTTGGAGCAAAGTGGGTGAATTGGCAATTGCATAAATAGGTAGTGTATGTTTGATGCAAGCTTTTATCATACAAATCTTGTTGTTCTTTAGTTTCACGCTTCAAATAGTACAACTTTTCAATATTAGGTCTGCTGTAATCAGTAGGACAGTAAATTAGAAGTGATGTAAACTTCAAAGTTTACTATTCAAGTTTGAATTTAACTAATAAAGTTTACTTCTCAGTGCTCACCACAGCCACCTCTGTTCGATCTTGTCCACCACCTGGCCCAAAGGGGAGATGAGGATGTGCTTTTCGCATGACTCCTGCTCTTTATAGATAGCTTGGCTTACGGGCATAGACCTGCAATCCCAGAAAAGCACCTCTGGCGGGAGGTGCCGCCAAATGTTACCGTGATCATTTACCGGATGCCGCCACCCAAAATGGCGATGGCTGGCGGACAGCCGATGGCGACCCATAGTAGCCAGTAACGACGGTGGTAAAGGTTGTCCCAGTCTCAGGCTCGTGCGTATGAGTGGCAGTAAACTTGAAAAGTTTACTAGTAGATTTCACAATTTACTTCAAAATTATATAGCATATTTAAAGTATAGAATATTACTATTCATTTTAGAAGATCAATAACAATATGGTAATGTAGATTTTTACCAAACTTTACTATACTGAAGTAACTGAATACAAACAAGGCATGGATGTTAAACACTGCATACACAGTCGAGGAACCATGTTGATCAAAAGAAGCTAAATGACTTGGTATTAGTACAGTAAAATCAAAGGTTGCACGAACGATTCATTGAGGCTGGCAAAGTAAATATATATCGATCTCATCTAGCTCGATGAGATAGATAAAGATCGCCAATGGCTTGTTGATATAGAAAAGCGAGTTTTCCACGACGACAGCTTGACTTGGGTGCAAATTGAGCATACAACATATGATAAGGAAGGAAAAATGGTGAAAACAAGAAGTTAGTAATAGTACCAGTAGTGGCAAAGGTGATCTAGTGCAACAGTCATCTAGGACTCGAGGAGGGGTGAGATCGTTCTATTGATGAGATTGGAAAGACGAAAATGAATTGCCACGAGTGGGCGTAGACGAGATGCTCGTTGGTGTAGTCAATGCGGCTAGACAACGCCTAGGCGTTTTGGCATGTCTAGGCGAAGCCGATGCCTTGGCAGGGTGTGTGTATGTCTACACACACACACACACACACACACACACATATATATATGGTCGGGATCAAGAAACACATTTCTTTGCCGCAAAGTTTGACACAACATAATCGTCGGATAGATACTTCATAATTTGCTGATTCTTCGTGAGGATGACCCTCTTGCCTTAGATAGCACAATCACAAAAAATTAAGACATTCTGAAACATCTAGGTGCATCAAATGTGCTATTCAAATTAACAGTTAAAATGGACAGTTGATAAAGCTTTTTAATTTTGATGCACCTAGAGGTTTTAGAATGTACTGATTGTTTGTAGATGTGCTATATAGGGCAAGGTGATCATCCTCACCAAAAATCAACAAATTCTAAAACCTTTATCCAATTACTAGGATGTGTGTCAAACTTTGCGTCAAAGTGGTTTGTTTCTGGATATATATATATATATATATATATATATATATATATATATATATATATATATATATATGGTAGTGATACAGTGCGGCCTTAACCTGGAGGTTTTTTTTCAATTTTTTTTTTTGAAGGATGATCACCTCCCCTTTGATAGCACACACAAAAAATTTCAGCTCATTCTAAGACCTATAGGTCTATCAAATGTGTCAGCAAATTGACGATAAAAATGAACAATCGATAAAAGTTGAGCACATTTGATAGACCTATAGGTCTTAGAATGAGCTGAATTTTTTTGTGTGTTTTATCAAAGGGTAGGTGATCATCCTTCAAAAAAAATTTGAAAAGATAACCCCCTATGGTAGGGGCTACACGTTAAGCGGCCGCAAAATGTGTGTATGTATACACACACACACACACACACACACACACACACACACACACATATACATATATATATATATATATATATGAGAAACAAGATGCTACCTTCGAAAGCAGCAATTTTTGCTGCTTTGACAGGTCGTCAGTGGCTATCAAAGCTATGAACGACAACAAAGGCCATCCAAACTCACAATCGGGAGGTGCTAGAAGTCACCGGAGGTGGTCGCTGGCCGCGGATGTCGTCGGATGAGGTGAGGTGATGAATAGATGACTCACAATAGAAGTAGTCACCGGAGTTCTCTATCGGTGGACAACGGACGCCGGCAGGTGGTGTCAGCAGAGACCACCGGTGGAGGTGATCGGAGGTTGTTAATATTGATTCTGGCCAGAAATCATGTGTGGTGCGGCCGTGGTGGATTGTCAAAGCAGTAAAAACGGTGCTTTGAGAGGTAACGTCCCGGCCCTCTCTCTCTCCCTCTCTTTCTATATATATATATATATATATATATATATATATATATATATATATATATATATATATATATATATATATATATATATATATATATATATATATATATATATATATACAAATAACCCAGCATCCTAATCAGCACCTAGAGGTTTTAGAATTTGCTGATTTTTGTAGACATGTCGTCTATGGTATGTTGATCATCCTCACAAAAAATTAGCACATTCTAAAACCTCTAGGTGCATCAAATATGCTCTTCAAATCAACGATTAAAATTGATAATTTGAAGAGCACATTTGATGCACCTAGAGGTTTTAGAATGTGCTGATTTTTTGAAAGGATGATCAACATACAATAGACATGTCTACAAAAAATCAGCACATTCTAAAACCTCTAGGTCCTGATTAGGGTGCTGGGTCAAATATGGGTCAAAATTTGCTGGGTCAGCTGATCCTGACCCTATATATATATATATATATATATATATATATATATATATATATATATATATAGAGAGAGAGAGAGAGAGAGAGAGAGAGAGTGAGAGAGAGAGAGAGAAACAGGAAATGAACAGCCAGCCTATTTCCACCAAAATTTGCTAATTGCTTCTTTCCGACCTAGAGGGTTTTTTTTAAAAAAAATTTTGTGGATAATCTATGGTTAGATGATCATCCTCGCAAAAACAACATCAAATTTGAAAACCTTTAAGGGGGTCAAATATGTAGACAGTTTATAACCGTCTATTTCACCCGTTAATAAGAAATGCTTATTCGACCCCCCCTAGAAATTTTCAAATTTGATGATTTTTTGCTAGGATGATCGTTTAACCATAGATAGATGATCCACAAAAAAATTATAAAATAACTCTAGGTGAAAAATGAGCTGCAAGCCAATTTCAGCGGAAATAGGTGGCAACTCATATATATATATATATATATATATATATATATATATATATATATATATATATATATATATATATATATATATATATATATATATAATGGGAAAGATGGGGGATAGTTTTGGAAGATAAGTGGTGGTCCAGATTTATTATGGGAGCATAAGGACGATCAAGGTGTATTTAGAGTGTTATGGTGAGTGCAATTCACCAAGGGAGGAAAGAAAGAAATATATGATTTAGGAAGGGATTTTGTAAAAAACCTATTTTATATCTCATAAATTGAAGCCATTTTTTTTTAAACATAAGGAAAATTTTTGTTAAAAAAAAAGAGCTACACATGGACAACCGTACCCATATCTCTCTCACTCTCCACATGGGTAGTGGTGTAAAATGGGTTGGGCTGGGTCGGATCGGGCCTAGAGATGTCAAGCCCGGATGGGCCCATTAGGCTATTGGGCCGGACCTCGGCCAAAGGGTCTGAGCCCAGGCCCGGCCCGAGTATACATATATTTGGAATTTCGGCTAGGCCGAACCGGGTTTGGGCTAAAAATAGGGTGTTTAATAAAAAAATATGTACATGGTGGGGTTTGAAACCTCAACCTTTAAGAGATAAAGAGAAGTCATAAACCACTGCACCACATTTCGTTCATGTTTAAATTACCCGGTTATATATAATAAATATACAGTAATTATATCGAGCTATCGAATCGGGCTTTTGAGCTCCCTTTCGGGCCAGGCTGCGGGCTCAAGGTAGAACGGCCCGAGCCCGACCCATGGTATGTTCAAGCCGGGCCGAGTCAGGCCGTTGACCAGGCAGGGCCCGGGTCGGGTTCGGGCCGATGGGTTTTTTTTACACCCCTACACATGGGTAATCGTACTCACATGTCACCCCCTTCCTACACACACATGGGCAACCGTACCCCACGTGTCGAATACATGTGGGAACTTGGACATTGTCAAAGAAGCTTTCGACTCACTTAAAAATGTTGGGGTTTTTGAGATTGTGAATATTTCCACCGATGAGCCAAGTATGGAGGTTGTGGTCTTCACGGATGATGACAAGGGAAAGAGCATCGATTGTGATGATGTGGTGGCACCTGATGTTGGCCTTGATGGATGATGATTCTATGCATGCTATTTTTTTTTTTTTTGTGTTTTGAAAGTTTATAACTATGCATTTGAATCCTTAATGATGTTATTGTTGTTTGTTGGCATTGTTGCATGTCGGAGTGTGCCCTCAGCATGTTCGTGTCCTAATTTTTTGAAAAATACCGTGTTGGCTTTTCCACGTGTCGTGTCCTATGTCCTATGTCCGTGTCCATGCGTCTTAGATGATTTATTGTCAATTGCAGAGCTTTTTTCTTTTTGGTAATTGCAAATTGTAGTGTCTACCTGTCTGGTACATTTCATCCATAGCCAATAACTTTAGAGTAAGAATGTTTTAAGCTACTCGTTAAAGGAGAACAATGTTTATTTTCATTAAATGGGGAAAATAAAATAGTGAGATCATCAAAATCTTCAAATAAAAAACAAAATATAAAAGATTTTAGAGCGTCTCAAGGTTTAGTTAGCCAACAATGGATTATAAGAATTACCCAGATCAACTACAAGTCTAAAAGAAAACCAAACCTACTGGAAAGGCATTTCATGATAGCCACTCTTAAGCAAGAGTGTCAATCAGCATTATGATCCCCTCATAAATGTCTGCTCACAAAAAACAAATTGTCAAGAAAATTTCATGGTGTCAGCTTGATGATTGCATACATGGATTTCATAATAAACAGCCACCAAAATTTTAATCTTATGTAAATAAAGGTTTTTTCAACACAATGTCTATTTGACTAGGGAATTCAATCTCCTTTATCCATTAGTCAAATCACATACGATAATGTCCTTAGAGGTATGTTATCAACAAAGACATCTCTATTGCTTCATACATTTGTTTGGGACACAGAAATGGAAAGAAAAGATAACACTCCAATGGTCAATCTCATAATCACTGCAAAAACTTTGAAACCAAGACAAAGAACATTGTTCAAAGCACTAAGCACAGGTCACAATTCTACAATTGCCTCTTACGCTCAAAAAAGTCTCTCTCATTGTAGTGTACAATATACAAAACATAATAAATTTCAGACATCCTTTCCATAAATAAGTTACAAAGATAATAATTTCCTTTATGCAAATGATCGGGGTCAAGAATTTTGCTAATAGAAATTAACTAAGTAAAGCCAAATAACCTCAGATGTATAAAAGGATTACAAGCAACTACATCAATACCATCTATCAAACCCCATTTATAAACATAAAAAATGAATGTTCATGTGTTTACCAATAATTAATAAATACAAACTTCATACATTAGCATGCCACTTTATAATGTTCACTTATTCGACACTCTAAAAAGACAATCTAAAAAAATGTCTATGGACCCAAAGCCCACGACATTTTAGATAAACGACGGTTTTTTCTCAGACTTCCTATAAAAACTGATTAAACATCCTGCTTGAGCTGATTAGCACCCGAGCTATCAAAATTCCAAAAAACACACTCTAGATAGTAGATACTCATTTCTCATGTCTCAAAAATGAACTTGATCGCATCAAAAAATCATTTCAAATTAGTAATCACTTCCCATGCATGACGATATTGATAAAAGAAAACAAACACCAAATAACCATGTAGAAGCATATTCCTCTGTTAACAAGTTCAGCCCAACATACAAAACGATAGTTGTGGCAAGATGATAGATAGCACCAAAAAAAAAAGAGATCAAAGACACCAAAATGCAGGCTTTCCATGCACAAGAACTCATTAAAACCCAATTTGATCTTGTCCCAAAAAATGGGAAGTAGACGAAAAACATCATACTTTGTTTGGTTGTCAAGTTTTATTAACATTACATTGATAAAACCAGGTATTTGTAAAACCATGTTTCACACATGGTCTTGTAAAAATGGTTTTTGGCTGGATTTATTAGGCAGGCTTTGCAAGTACAGGTTTTTTGTAAAAAGTTGCTTGGTTTTTAGAATTCAGGGATAGGGAGCACCAGGGTAACACGACAGGTGGAGGGGGAGCCAAGCAACTCCTGGTGTAACACAGTGGGGGGGAAGGGGGAGGCCGGTTGGGGGGGAGCTTAGACAGAACATGAATGTGTTGGGGTGAGACGATGGCGCGATCGAGATCAAGGTGAGGAGGGAGAAGGAAAGCAGGCACCCAAAACAATTTTAGGAAAATCACGATTTTACAAAAAAAAAAAAAAAAAGTAGCGGTTATTGGTAAAAAAAAAATTTGAGTTTAAGATGGTTTTAGTTTTTAATTAAATCTAACTTTTTACCTACCTACCAAACAATAAATTAATTAAACCAAGTGAAAATCGTTTAGGCCTATCCGTTGATCCATACAATGACCCAAGAACACTCAATTGGACGAAGAACAAGGTGAAGGAAAAAAGATTGATGACAAGCAATGATCATAGACCCTGCTCATACCTAGTCCATATAAAAATCTTAAATCAGGGGGGGGGGGGGGGGGGGGGGGGGGGAGAGAATGGAAATTCAACTAAAATTTGACGCATTAGAAACCAAAATTTCTGGATGGGTAACAAAAACCCAGCAGAAAACAAGAATCAAAAGCAGCAGGAAGAAAAAAAGGCATCCTTGATGCAGATCAATAAGCCAATGAACGGAGGGGGGAGGGGGAGAACTGTTACCGTAGCTCTCAAGGGTCTGCTCGTCCTTCAAGATCCGGCCCTTGTAGATCAGCCTCTGCTGCTCGGCCGGCACGTCGCACTTCTCGGTGAGCGCGGCCTTGAACGACCCGACGGTGGCGTCGAGGCCCGTCTGCACCGAGAACTTGGACCCGTTGGAGCATCGTATGTGGACGGTGGCGGTGCCGGCGCCGCTCGCGTCGCCGGAATCGCCGTCGCCAGCCATGGGAGAGTGAGAGATCGGAGTAACCCTAGCCCTAGACCTCAAACAAACGATCACCGCTCCGATCGAAGAGCGAACGAGCAGCGGAATGGACAATCGCCTTCGATCCTCCTCCCCCTTTCTTGCTTGCGGGAGCGGAATTGGGGCGAGATCGGAAGGTTCGGGGTGATGCCTTGGCCTCCCAAAAATGGGGGAAATTAATAAATTAAAGAAAAGGTCTATTTTTATCTCCGCGCGTGCGAGTACTGTGACGGCACGTGCGGGACGGGATGGATCAACGTTGACGGCGACGGCCCGGCTCGAGACGGGCCGCTTTGGATGATTCCCTATGGCCTTTGAGTCAAGGTCCAGCAAACCGGCTCACCATTTGGTCGATTTCCCCCTATTTTTTTGGTCGCATTTGGTTTGGGGAACTAGGGGTGAGCGTCGGTTTTGTCGGTCGGTTTCGGTGTCGGTTTCGTCGGTTTTATTTTTTTTCGGTTTTCGAAAAATCAAAACCGAAACCGAAACCGAAATGGTCGGTTTTTGTCGGTTCGGTGTGATCGGTTTTCGGTTCGGTTTCGGTTCGGTTTCGGTTAATATGAGTTATGCTAGAACCCTTGGTTCTTGAATCTTAATCGTCAGTTCATCACAAATAAGTGGATGATTATGTTCTTACATAGTGCCAAAATGAAAGTTCAAAGCAAAATCAACCGACGTTCACTCTTTTGAAGCATTGTAGATCTAACATAATTACTTCGTACTTGCACTTACTGGAAACAAAAGTATTATGGCCGTTGTGTTTATGATTTAAGAAGTCGGGTCGGTTTTTTCGATTTCGGTTCGGTGTTTCATACCCGGGAACCGAAACCGAAACCGATTTAATCGGTTTTGTCGGTTCGGTTTGTTTTCGGTTCGGTTTGATGTTCGGTTCGGTTATTTCGGTTAAATTTTGGTCGGTTTCGGTTCGGTTAGGCGGTTCGGGTCGGTTTTTGCACAGCCCTATGGGGAACGGTGGAAAAAGATGATAACCCCCCCCTTCCTCTCTTTCTCTCTCTCCTCATGAACAGTGTTTTGAGTCACAGAGTTTTCAAGGAGTTTCATTTATAAGTAATAAATACTATTCAGTCGTCTCGGTTTTCCATCCGCATAACATGGCATCTGATCACAATCGTTCGATTACCTACCAGTCGGGCTAAGTGCGATTTGCATGTCGAGGCTGGGTGCCGTGTATGACTGCGATCAGGTGACACCTCAGGATGGCCCGACCTAGGTGGACAACAGGACAACCGTAAAGCATTTTCCTTTGTTTTGCGATCAAAGAATGGCGATTTGATAATTTAAAATTAGAGTTCGATAAGTAAACATATAAAGGATCACGTTGAGTTGTTGGTAAGTTATCGACATCATTAGAGTTCGAAATTTAATCGGCCTCGAGTGAATATTTGAATTTTTTTTTTCTAAATAACCAACATAACAATTGTAAATAGTCGACCCCTAACCGAGTGTCACTAGCCTAACTAGCTAAGTTAATTTGGGCCGATTTTTCATAACAGCTTAACTTAGTGACGTGAGATAAGAATATTATGTGAAAACTCCTTCCATAAGTCGATATAGTACTATGCCGACATGGTAGTTGGATGGCCCACTCACGCGTGACCGGCTTAACTCATTGGGGTATATTGTTTTATTTCCAACATTGTCCGGCCCCATTAAAATAAGGCACCCCTTAGGTAGCTCAATTGGTCCTTGAGTTCGTAAGCGCAATGCTATTTCAACATCACGATGTTGGCAACATCCTGACATGGCACCATATCGCGGCCGTCCGATGCCCCAACAACGATGTCGATATCATTTTTTCAAATAATTAACTTCTTTTTTGATGAAGTAAGAGAAAAGTAGGAATAGAAGACTAATCTTTTGTACATCTCTCGCTATCACGATGAAAAAGAGAAGATCATGATGTTATCCGACTGTGGGGATCAAGATCGAGAATTCTTCTGATGCACATCCAAATTGAGGTTAGTATATAGGGTGTTATTTCTTGACTTTTTACAACTAATTGAATAATGTATCAATTGATTATCACTTGAAGAGGAAGATAATTCTTGAATGAATTAGTGGAAAATATACAAGGGTAGAATTTAGTTTTATCCATAAATCCTCAATGCTAGAAATATTAGGCTTTCGGATTTTAAGTAGTTGATGGCTATGTCGAATAAAAAATGGAATGAACCAAATCATCTTCCTACTAATTTTACTCAATATTGAAGAGGCCACTAATTTCTGAAACGAAAGAAGAAACAATGCATCAACTTAAAATGTGGCAAAGAAAGAATTCAAGATTTTGCAATACTGATGGTATCACCGGAATCAATTTGTTAATGCACCGATACTTTAAAAAAATTAGTTAATAACATTTTTTCAAAGTGGGAGTCGTGGGATTTGGCTTGTGAAAGTTGAACCTGGATCAAGGCGCTCTGTGGGGACGAGATCAAGCCCACGGTGGATAAGGAAAGCCCCATGAAAATTTCCATTATCCAGATAAAGATCGAAGGCCTTTACAGACTTTCAGCAAGTCATTTGCACAATGGATAGATAATGTGCATGACCTGGAAGTAGATCGTGCACACAAGTGTTCCCGTTGTGCACACGACCTAACTGGGGGTGATATATAGGAGAATTCAATCTATCAGGTGGACGTGTGTACGACTTGACCAGGTCGTGCGCACAACTGGAGACAGCAAGAAATCAAGCGAGTAAATCCCATATCTGAATGTGCCCACGATGAACCCATCGTGCGCACAACCGACGCGGGCAAATTATGCACAGATTATGTGTTAAGCTTGGACTTTTGTTTTCTTGGGGGGGGCTTATATATAAGCATCATTAGGGTTTCTTGGAGGCAAGGGGAGAAGTCATTGAGAGCGAATTGAAAGATGGAGAGAGACGAAAATCCAGTATAGGGTTTTATGCAAGGAGAGGAGAGAGGAAAGAAGGAAGAGAGAGAGAAGAAGAAGGATAAAGGATGAAGGGAAGAGATAATGGAGATTTATCTCCTGGTTATCCTTCAAGTTCGTACAAGACTTTATCCAGGTTCTTCGATGCATATACCTCGGCTTCTATTTTGGGTGTTTTCATCTTTAGTGATCATCTGGTATATCTCTGTACCTTTCAACATGTTGTTCTCTACTTTGTGGCTGTTTGTATAAGAGGAGAATGAAGAGGGTTTACAAGGTCCGATAAACAGTGACCACCAAATGGTGTATTCTCTTGCTAGTGATAGTACAAATCTTTGATTGCCTATAATCAATGATTGTTCTTATCTTTGTAATTGGTGTATCGAATTCTCTGTGTGGTGTGCAATCTTTGCAGGTCTCCAATCCTCAAGAACCTTTAAGCACCATCTTGAAAGGCTTTAGTGGTGCAACAATCAGTATCGGAACAAGTTGATTGTTTCCAATAAAAGCAACTACATTATGTGTGCAGTGAAAAGACCTTTTTACTAGAGCATTTTTTTATGACTTTGTTGAGAAAACGTCATATCAATTGAGGAATATCCATGCAACTTTTCTAATAATTACTTTGTGAAATCCAAAGGCTAGCATCAAATGCACAAGGACCAAATATATTTAGATTACAAGAAAGTATGGGGCCACAAAAGGGGTGAAATGATCACCTAATGATAGAAAACATACAACACCCCTCTCAAACTTGGTCAGTTATACAAATGGAGTTTTATGAGGAAGATAGAACAAGGGAGCAGACGTGCAAAGAGTAAGCAAAAAAACTAGAGGCATGTGAACGAGATAAATGATTGATGTTACGTTGCGCGAGACTAGAACATGCAAGATTCGAGGTGCACACCGTATGGGGCGCAAGGCACATATGGCTTGGGACGCATGAAGCTCGAGGAAGGTTCGGAGATCAAGGTGCATGATGCACGATCCTGGTGGGGTGCAAGCGGTACCAGTACTCGAATATGGGTAGGCACGCAGGCACACGAGGTACACGACACAAATATGCATTACGCGTGGAGTACATGCATGCACACGGGTGCAGGGAACAAATTGGAGATTGAGGCTTAGTGTTGAGGGGAGAGAGAGGGTGTAATAGATGATTGAGGATAACTGGAGTTGGAGCCGGAAATGGAAGGAGGTTGGTGGTTCAAGGTTGACTGGTGGAAGATGATGATGGCCAATAGTTTAGACTGACAGTGGAGGAAGTCCGCATTGTTGTGGCAAGAGATGAAGGAGGTCGGCCATTTGTCGAGGCTCGTGGGTGGAAGATTTGTATTATACTGGAGGAAGCAAGTCTTGTTGAAGAGACCAACAATGTCAAAGACAGAGATGAAGAATGTCAATTATGTCGAGACTAGCTGTTAAGAGATATTGCTTGGCTATGGTTGATTCTAGAAGTGGAAGAAACCAGTAGAGTTAAGACTGGAGGCAAGTTGGTCGGTGCTGTCCACGCTAGCTAGCAAAGGCTGGAGGCTGGATGTGGAGGAAGCCTATTGTGTTGGAGGATGATGAGTAGAGTAAACTGCCAGTGGTGGCAGCCGAAAGTTGAGGAAGCTAACTGTGTGACAAGCCATGGCTATGATACTTTGTGACTTTGAGAGAGCCAAAGGGTTGTATCAAATATGTTGAGGCACAATGGCCAAGCATATACTTGTTACTTTAAATGTTGTGTCACCATGTGGGTGAAAATACTACCTATTAATAATAAAAAAAATGCATCTAACAACTACAAGAATAGTACCTACGTATTCTTTTATGGAAAATCAAACCTCTTCTTTTAAGAAATAAAAAATATCTCAAGTTCTAAAATTAATGAGATTTTCCTTCTCTCAATTCCTACCAAAAGACTATAATATTGTTTAATTGGAAGCAATATGGTAGTCATATGTTGGATCAGATAGAGTCAAAGATGTGTTTATTTTCAATATGCACTATATTTGATATTCCATTAGTTGATTTTATCTTATAACTTCCCAATTATGATTTTAAAAGTTAGTAGCTTTATATGCTAATATATAAAGAGAGGAACCCAAGATAAATATTTGATATATACTTACATTGTTTTTTCCTGGCCTCATGCTGAATGAATTTCTCAGATGTCTGATCCACTCTATAGCTAAAGAAAATAGTATGCTTGTTGTTATTGATCATTTGGCTAGTTCACTCCATGTAACTCGGTATGATCTTATTTGAACTATCATGTTCATTCCTGTTAATGTATATATCGGGTCGGGTTGCTTGTATATTGATGTACATATATATTGGGCTTTAGTCCCTCAATAGAGATCATTCCATTCTCTCCAAACCCTAGCCGTCATCTCCTAACATGGTATCAGAGCTGAGTTCATCATCTCCTGCTCCTGCTCCCGGTGCTCCCCACCGATCGTGCCTTGCCACGCGTGCTCCGCATGGGAGGATCCTTGCCATGCATGCTCCGCATGAGGGGGAGTGTTAACGGATAGTCCCACATCGGTGAGGGAGGCACCTATCACCCATGAGCAGAAGCCGAACACAAATATCGTCATGTCATTGAGACAGCGCGCGCTCTACGTACTTCTATCTACTTTTGTTCCACATTCCTACTGGACCGAGGCTATTCTGACCGTTATTCACCTTATCAACATCACTCCATCTTCCACCCTCTCTAGGGGCACCCCGTACGAGAGACTTTACTCCACACCTCCTGACTACTCCCGTCTTCGCACCTTTGGATGTACGTTATTTGTCCTCCCTCCACATGAGCGCACCAAACTCTCTGCTCGATCGGTTAAGTGAGTTCACTTGGGACTCAGTCACGAGATCTTCCCTCATCATCTACGTCACCCTCCATGCCTCCACCACCTCTCACCATCTCCCTTCTCCCTTCGTATCCTGCTCTTGTACCATTAGTTGTGCCTTCCCCGGTTATGTCCCCACCACCCTTACCACCTCTGCCTTTCCCTCCCCCGTCTTCCTCATCATTTGCACCACCACCACCATATGTCACGCATGTTTACGTTCGTGGCTATGCAGTTCCTCCCCCAGAATCGGTTCAGACTGGTACTCCCTCGCCTGCTGCTGCTGCTCCCTCCTCTCCGATTACGGATCTTGATCCTGTTCGGTGCTATACTGCACGCGAACATCACCCTCTTGACAGATATGTCTACTCTTCTGATAGGTTTGGCTACTCTACGTTTATCTCTGACTCTTCTGACTCCTCTGGCTACTCTATTGTTGCCTCATACTCTCTATCTTACTAAGCTTTTCTTACTGCCCTTCACATCCACCGGGAGCCCCAGTCGTACCGTGAGGAATTTTATACCCAAAGTGACGGTAGGCCATGTCAGTTGAGCTTGAGGCTTTTTAGCAGACCCAGACGAGGGATCTGGTTCCTTATCTTTCCTGTGTAGTGCTTGTCAGCTGTAAGTGGATCTTCAAGGTCAAGACTCGACCTGATGGTTCCATTGAGCGGCAGAAGGCCCGTCTCGTTGCTTGTGGCTTCTCTCAGGGGTATGGAATTGACTAAGAGGAGACGTTCGCTCCAGTTGCTCGGATGACTATTGTGCGCACCCTCTTAGTTGTGGTAGCTGCTCGAGGGTGGCCTCTCCATCAGATGGATGTGACCAATACATTCCTTTACAGTGACCTCCACTATACAAAAATAGATAATTTATAACGGTCAAATAGTAATGGTTGTTACAAAAAGTGTTACAAATATTTGTCACGTCATATTTCTAACAGTTTTTTTGCATTACTAACAATTTTATAACAGTTTTTTGCGTTACTAAATCTTGATTTTGGTATAGTACTCTCCGAGAATGTCTACATGGATCCTCCAACGGGCGTTCCTGTTCCTCTAGGGCATGTTTGCCGTCTGCGCCGAGCTATCTATAGGCTCAAACAGGCTCCTCGGACCTGGTTTGAGCGATTTTGAAGTGCAGTTCTGATAGTTGGGTTTGTTGAGAGATACTCCGACTATGCTTTGTTTGCCTGCTCCTCTAGCCAAAGTATTGTTGTGCTACTTTTGTATGTGGATGATATGATCATTACCGGGGATGACAATACCACCATAGCGTTCTTTTAACATCACCTCCAGAGTCAATTTAAGATGAAGGATATGGGCCCTCTCCGATACTTTCCTGGCCTTGAGATTGCCAAGTCAACTCGTGGGTTGTTGATCTCCTAGCAGAAGTACATCTCTAACATTTTTGCCGAGGCTGCTCTCACTAACTCTCGTACTGCTGATACGCTCATGGAGCTCAACTTGAAGCTCCTTTCTACAGACGGTGAGTCTCTCCAGGATATCTCTCAATACCAATGGCTGGTTGGGATGCTCGTTTACCTCACCATAACTAGGCCCAATATTACTGATGCCGTTGGTATTGTCAGCCAGTTCGTTCAGGATCCTCACTATGTTCACTTTGCAGTGGTCCTTCGGATTATTCGGTACCCCCAGGGTACCATCACTCGTTCGCTGCTCTTTCCCTCCACCTCCCCACTAGTCTTGCGTGCTTACTCCGATATAGATTGAGCTGGAGATATTGCTACCTACCGCTCTACCACTAGCTACTGTGTGTTTCTTGGCGACTACCTTATTTCTTGGTGTAGCAAGAAATAGGAGTCTGTTGCTCGCTCCAGTACCGAAGTCAAATACCGAACTATGGCTTCCACCACCGCCGAGATTATTTGGTTTCGACGTCTTCTACTTGACCTGGATGTTAGGATGTCCGGGGCCACCCATCTCTTCTGTGACAACCGGAGTGCTATCCAGATTACTAGCAACCCGGTTTTTCATGAGCGGGCCAGACACATCGAGATTGACTGTTATTATATTCCGCAGGAGTTTCTCGTCTACATCATCTCCTTGTCATTCATTCCCTCGACAAAGAAAACTGCTGATTTTCTCACAAAGCTCCTTACGATTGCTTGATTTCATTATTTTATCAGCAAACTTTTGGTACATGATCCACCATGGGTTTGAGGGGGAGTGTTAATGTATACATTGGGTCGAGTTCTATGTACAGTCGGGTCGGGTTGCTTGTATATCGATGTATATATGTATTAGGCTTTAGTCCCTCAATAGAGATGATTTCATTCTCTTCAAAACATAACATTCATCTCCTAACAGTTCCAAAATACATGTATCATCATCAAATGATAGGTGACCATTAAATTGCAAGAGGAAACTATCTTCTTTTAATTCCATAGATTATCCTAAATAAGTTTTTAGTTCAATATTTGGGATACGACAATAATGCAATAAAATGCAATTGACATCCGAGTAAAAGAACCTTCAGATAAGCATAAGCGACACGTGGAACTGATAAACGACAGTAAATGATATGGAGAAAATATGATCATTTCTGATGTAAGTAAAAGTAATAGAAAATTTCATAAGAGCCATAAGAGAATAGAGATACACTCTACATAAATCATATTCCTTGTCCAAGTCCATAAAAAAATAAACATAGTTTACTTTAAACAAAATTATGAGATGAAGAAGTTTGCAAACGATGCTGATATTGTCAGAGATTTTAAATAAAGATTTCAAAGTTAAGAACAACACTTTGAGAAAAGGATGCTACATTTTGAAAAGGTAAAGGTAGTTCATAAAATTATTAAAATAAATTATTTTTTTTTTGAGAAATTGATTAGAATGAATTATGTACCCTAAATTTTGCAACATATTTGGACAAAAATCAGAAAGGGGGCTCAGTGCCTAATCCTTCACCATAGGAATAAGAATAATGTTTGTATAATTCTTATTTTGAGACATCTTTGTAGTATAGAAGAAGTGTTACGCCATTTTGAAAACATTCATCCATATTAATAATTTTACAATAAACTATAACTATTGCCAAAGCTGACATATCATTTGTGGTTAATTAGGTCTATTACATTGGCATGCGGTTAAACACACGTTTTGATATATCAAAGGGATATTGATCAATGTCATTGACTTCGAGTATACTACTTTTTTCATACAAGTTACTTGACATATCTTAGGTTAATAATTACAATGATCGTCGATCTAATAGGGGATATGATAATTTCTTTATGATAATCTAATATCATAGAGGGGTAAAATTATTTTATTATTTTCTGTTTGTATATCAACATGATTATCGTTCTCTTATACTTATGGTTGCTAAATTTCGTTAGATTTTCTCTTTTATACAGGATCTTAAAGGTTTCCTTAGAAACCTAAAATAAGTTGGAGTGACAATCTAAATGCATTGTGTCTAATATCTTATTTAGAATTATATGCACATATCATGCATATTATAATAAACTACCATTTTGTAATTATAAAAGTCATCTAGAACAATTGGATATTCATTTTGTGATTTTCATCAAGTCATTTATATTCTTACGAAGGGCATGTCATTGCTAATATTACATTATCTTCACCGATGAACATTACTTTTATGCTTGAAGGGGTGCATAGTCAAAATATTAGAAAACTATAAAATAATATAAAATATAATATATAATTGAATATTCTAGAAGACCAAGGCAAATAATGATCATTATATAGTGTTACTATATACATTTGGAAAAAAGATGTTATATATAGTTGAAATATTTTTCGACTTGTTCAAAATTCAAACAATTATAATTATATATAACTACATAATAATATAATTAATATAGTGCATTATTGTCTTTGTTTGTACTTTTAGCCTATAACTTTATAAGAAGGTTTGAGATATTGGGAGGTCATTTGAATTTTAGAGCATTGAGTGGACCTATTTTATCTAAAAACTTAGATCTTTTAATTTCTAGGGATTATGCAAAGATTCACATTATCCATTTTACCTATATGTGAAAAATCATTGAATAATATATAAAACACAAGAAAGTCTATTGCTAACTAGTTCACATTGGTTTCTTATGTGTTTTTATACATCCTATAATTGTGATCAAATAATGTTGATTTTTTCACACTCTATATTCATAGTCTAAAAGGTCAATTATTACTTTCATACGGTAGAGAGTGAAAATTATATCCATTGATAAGTACATAGAACATTAATTTTGGTTTCAGTGCAAGTTTAAAATGTTGGGTTTGATCGATAGCTACGAGTTATAATTTGAGCTTACTATCATGCTTCAAATAACTATCTTTAGCTGGTGAAAACTAGTCATGCCTCTCGGCTAGTTATTGGCAAAAGAATTAATAATCATAAAGTAAGAACTATAGATAATGATCATTGAAAGGTTAAAAATACATCTGATTACAAAGTTGGAGGGTTATCATGATAACCTAAAGATTACTCAAAGACAAATGTAATTGGATCCATTGACTATATCTTTCATAAATAAATCACTTAACTTGTTATAAGGTGCCACCACTAAAGATTTTATAGATTTTTTATATTTACGTTGATTAATAAAAATACAAAATGACATCAACTAATGCAAAAAATAAAGTTAAAGTTACCATGACACGAGCAACATCTTGCCTATGATTCATCTAAACATATAATAAACCAATAAATACTATATAACTATATATAAGAAATTCCTATATAATAACTGTCATATATAAAAACTTTTATTTCTGTTTGTTTGTAAAATATTGGTAGACTCGAATATATAATCGTTATCGACACTGCTCATATATTTCTTTCTTATTAAATATCAAGGCTTGATTGCAACACGTTGCAATTATGATATCTAAGGTTGCTGCTCAATCCTTCCAATACATAACCATCAAACCTATGATAATTAATCATCACCTACTGATAGTTTTTTGTTGATGCATGTTAAATCTATGATTCCACCAGTGTCAAAGATCTTATATATAACACAAATTAGACAAAATTATGCATAGATAATTCTTATATATGGCAAAATTAGACTCGGATATAATCATCACTACCCTAAATCTCATATAAAACATAAATTAGATAAAATTGGGCTCATGTAATAATCATCATCCTAGATCTTATATATGACACAAATTAGAACTGTCATATATATATATATATATATATATATATATATATATATATATATATATATATATATATATATATATATATATATATATATATATATATATATATATATATATATATATATAACCCCAGATCTCACATACTTATAAACAAAGATTGTCACATATAAAACTGCATATATAAAATTATCAAGTTGGAACTATCAACCTAAAATTCATGAACAAAGAGCTATCAAATTAGAACTGGTATTTCTAAAAATTAATATATAATTATCATATAAAACCCTAGATGTCACATGCATCAACAAAGAGCTATCAAATTAAAACTATCATCTATAAGAATTGTATATATATAATTATCAAATTTTAGAACTAGTATATAGAACCATAGATCTCACATACATAAAAAAAGACCTACCATACACAAAAACTATAGATATATGATTGACAAATTATATATATCTCACATGCATCAATAAAGAACTATCATAAACAAATATATATATATATATATATATATATATATATATATATATATATATATATATATATATATATATAAACAAAGAACTTTCAAATTCAAATTGTCATCTATAAGAATTACATACATATAACATTTACAAGAATTGCATATATAGAACTGTCAAATTTTAGAACAGTTATCTCGAACCCCATATCTCAAAAGTATCAAAAATAAAGAGGGTCCACATATATTTGTACAAATCAGGGGAGGGGATGATCCATAAACCCCTCAAACTCCCCTATAAAATTTCTACAAACCATAAAACCTAAAATAATTCTGGAGGATTCAAGCCGAAATACCTCGCAATCAGGAGAGAGGCGAGTATCCATAAACACCTCAAAGAACAAATCCACCATCATCAAACGAAGACCATATGGAAATCCATACGAATCAAACCTAAGATCTCAAATGTATTCAACTAGGGGGAGACTATGAGAAACAACAAACCCATAGCGAAGAGGAGGGGGATGGAACAGTCGGCACCCAACGCGAAGGGGGGGGGGGCTGGAGTGGAACACTCAAACCCTAAACTCAACGAACCCCAGGAGACAAGAGTCAACACGGGCGGAGATCATATCAACAAATGGGGAGAATACATTCTCAACCAGGCTGAGTTGGGAAAGACACCAAAATGTTGTGTGTTCCAACTCAAGATTTTTCTACATAACAGTCCATCATGAGGAATTCCAATCGGTACAGTTACATAACATACACGGACGCAATCAAGCCAAACAAACTAAACACGCATGAATTGGTACCTGCCAATTTAAACTCGCGTAAACCAAGCAGGCTGTAAGTGTTGAAGGCTCTCACGATATGCTAATGGTGATGGTTATAGGCTTGCTGGCTACAATCGCAACATCTTCTGCTTTCTTCCTCAACATGTGTTTCCTTTTATGCTTTGACATCGTTGTAATAAAATTTTTACTCTTTGATCATGTTTTTTTTTAGAAAGGCTGATAGGAAGCTCTAGAAATATACTAATTTGTTATTAAATTGCAATTGAGATTTATGTTTATGGTGGAATTAGTTCCAAACACCCCTATCTTTGCAAAGTTACTAGTGAGGTTCAAGATGATCTTAGTTCGGATCGAACAAATATCAAGATCAACAGAAAAATATCCAAGAAAAAATGTCCACACTGCAAAGCATCTCAACAAAAACAATTCAATTACTCAAAGAATCAATCATGTTAATCTTTCATAAATACCCTTCAACTGGACCCATGTGTACATCAAGCTCTGTAGTATTCACATTACTCTACTCATAATTAAACATACAACTCTGAATCACATTCAAGAGTCAAATTGTTGCCAAATTACAACACTTGTGCACCAAATGAACTATTAGGAATTACATTAGGTTGGTGAAGGACTTCTCATGAAATTCGAACTTTCCCGTGTGGAGGAACGCTAGTTGATTTGCTTTCATGGAATTTGTTCACATTTACTCATAAGCTGCAGCAGGGAATTTGCTTTCCTTTGTGCTCTGTTGGTTCCACTTCTAGCCGCCTCGCATACATGGTCGTAAACGCCAAACTGAAGTGCAGCCAATATGAAAGATGAATTCTGCGAACCCAACTCAAGAAGAACAGATAGCGCACATTCCTTGTTCTTGGGAGTCCCTTCTTTTATGAATTCGACGAGGGTTTGAATGAACGGCAGATCCCCTATGGCACTGCGGCCTTCAGGATGAGACGAGAGGAGAAGAAAAATCGAGAGGGCTTCATCGACCATACCCAGGTTCTTATCGCTCAGTACTTGAAGTAGAGGTGCCACAATACCAGCATCAATAGCCCTTGCTTTGTTCTTTTGGTTCAGAGATAAATTGAAGAGCGCAGTGGCGGCGTCCTTCTTGCCTCTCATCGTCCCATTTCGCAGGAGCTCCACCAATTGGGGGATACCGTTCAAATCCCCGATCATCACCTTGTTCTCATCAAGCATAGATAAACTGAACAATGCTGCCGCAGAGTTCTCTTTAGCCTCCACGGTGCCAGCCTCCAGAATGTCGATTATCGCTGGAATGGCTCCTTCTTTAGTTATGAGCTGCTTGTTCCCCTCGTCAATCGACAAATTCAGTAATGCAGTCACGGTGTTCTCCCGGATCTTGGAATCAGGATAGGACAGAAGCTTAACCAGGGAAGGGATTCCTCCATTCTCGGCGATCAAGACCCTGTTTTCCGGGTTATCTTTGGAAAGCATACGGATCTTTTTGACCGCCTTCCGCTGCGATTCAAGACGAACAGAGGAAAGATCTTCGACCAACTTTATGATCTCCTCCTTGCGATCCACTGGCTTGGAGCTGGGCATCACATCTTTTTTGAGTAATTCAACATTGTTCTTCTCACACCACAGCATGATCAAGTTACGGAGGGCATAGTTTGGCGCCAATGACAAATGAACCAAAGTTTGTCGCGTCTTTGGACAGGTTTGATGGCCGGCATCCAACCACTTTTGGATGCTTGATCTTTCGTATGTCTGGAAAAAGAAGAGGGAAAAAACAGAAGCCATTAGCCAAAAATACAATCATTTGACCAGTAAACAGACTTGAGATGTCTCCAAGTGATAGCTCAGTTGGTAAGACATGCAACCTGTGGCCTTGGTCAAGGGTTCGAACAAGTGCTACGACATATTTCCTCCCGCACTGTAGTGACGGGACTCCCTCACGCCTTAGTGGCGAGCTTTCCTACCTACAGGGTTATTAAAAATCGGGGCATTCCTCTCGCTATTGTGGCGAGTTTTGATCCTAGGTCAATCTTGTGCGCACAAACAGGTGATGTACTGACCACTACAGTGGTCCCATCCAAAAAAACAAAAACAGACTTGAGATAATGAAACTCACCTGTCCAGTAGCCACAATGACGGGATCCGTCATAATCTCTAAGGATACCGGGCAAAGGAAGTCGTTAGGAATCAACAAAGACGGGCACTTCTCGAGATATTTGGGCACCGTAACATCGGTCAGCCCATTGTTGTCGGCGATGCCAGTAATTTGTTTAAATTTGTTCAGAAGGTCAATGATCTGTTGGGTGCTTTCAGCACTGGGCCCACATCTTTCTTTGATCAATTTTTTGATAGCCATTGTTTCCGCTCTCAAGTCTGGAAGAGTATGAAGCTCTAGTTTTTTAGCTAGCCTTTCAAGGATAGCACCATCCGCATTTCGGTCCTCCTTTTTAGAGACGACAACCATCAGATCCATAGCAAGCTCTATGTCCTGAGTATCGGTCCTCCTCTTGGATCTTTTAAGATGTGAATGCATCAACTCAACCTGCAACAGGAAAGTAGACTGCTTTAATGATAACATGAACAGTTCTTTTATGAAAAAAATGAATAGCTCCAGCTAAGCTGCATATCAACTGTGCTAAACAAATGTCAACTCCAAACTGAATGATTTTCATAACATAAAGTTCAATACATGCGAAACAATCTTTGCGGCGCGAATTTACAGAGTGACGAGAATGATACGAACTATACAAACGAAAGAAATACCTAATGTAAAAAACTTAGAAGTACCCATAAAAGTAAATGTAATAGAACATAGAGGGAGCTAATGACAAGCAAGGTTCAAAAATTCATATGGGCTGCACAAGCAAGATTCAAAAGAAATACATATGGGATGTGTGTTAAAAAGTATTTGTATAATGTACAATCTTCTATTATACAATCTTTTACTGCTATCAAATGTCAGTAGGCTTAGGCTTAGTTGAACCAAATGGCTAGAGGCCAAAGCTAAGGCTTGGGGTTTCGAAGGAGTCATGGGTTCAAAACCCACCTCCAACCTTTTTAAGTGGCACCAATTGAGACAAGATAATGGAAAACAAATTAAGATGGGTTGGGCATGCACAACATAGAGCAGAGACGACCCCGATAAGGAGAGGGTCTCAGATAAGTGTGGAAGGTCTAAGGAGGAGGGAAAGACCTAGAATAACATTGATGGAAGTTGTTAAAAAAATATATGGAAAAAGTTTCATTGACAACAGATATAACTCAAAATAGAAATTAATTCCAAGATTCATAAAACCAACCCCAAGTAGATGGGACATGGCTTGATGGCTATGGTTATGCTAGCTGTCAGCAGGCTATGCAGAAGTCCCTTGGTTGAAAAAATAACAGAGAACCAAAAGGTTCCTCTATGTTTGAATATCACATGGTGCGATCATACAGCAAGTCGGCAACTGCAATTTAATGTGCATGAGAGAACGCCAAATTCATTTCAGCAAGAATATAAAAATAGTTTATTCCTGATAGTTAAATCCAGTAAAAAAAGGGTATGCACCACACAATGTACGCTGCGCTATCGAATAATTTGCAGCATACTTATTCTTATCGAGCAGAATACCATAAGGGCAGTGAATCTGGTCTTATGTGATGATTAGCAATGTTATTCATCCCGAAAGCTTACCCCCAATGGTTTAAACAGAATGGCGTGGCATCTAATCACAGCATTCCTTTGCCAGCTGATCGGGGCTGAGAGCGATTCACCAGTCAGGGCTGGGTGCAATGGACGGGTGCGATCGCAACACGTCATTATGTTTAAAGAAATTGGTAAAAGCATTCAGGGTAAATAGTATTTCCCTTCTTCGAAAGCATAATTGACTAATTTCACATGAAAGCATCAATACACAATAATTCACCATACGAAACCAACCACTTATCATCAATAGGCAATGATTCTCCCCAAAAAAAATTCACGTAAACATGTTGAACAAATCATGTAACAGTTAATCACCAATGAGCACAACGACGAATGCAACCAAAGAAACCTACTTGCTCTTTCACTTCATCGGAGATGCTGAGCTCATCATACGGCATGCCATCCAATGCCTGGTGGAATTTTTCGTAGATGGAATGGAATCGACCCATCACTGATTCGCCCTCGAGTGCCTGATTCGAGAAAAAAAAAAAGGGGGTAAATTTTCCAATCATACAAAAAAAAAACATTAATCACCCACATGCCACAGCATAAAGATCCTCTCGAAAGAGATCCTAACCAGAAAAATCTTGCTTCCGTCGTAGCAGAACCTCAGCAGTTTCTTCGCGGAAGAGAAGGCTTTGTCGAGAATGCACAACCGCCGGTAAGCCTTGCCGGGGATCGGCACGTCGAGCTCCAGGATTTCTTCGAGGAGGGGCGCCACCAGCTTCATCCGGCGGACGAGATTGAAGCACTCCTTCCTCTGCGTCCGCCGGTAGTCCCCGAACGACCGGACGAGCTCGATCACCTCGAGTAGCCCCCTAATCATGTCATCCTCGTCGATCTCCCTCGATACGTTTCCGTTACCCACATCCCCTCCTCCTCCTACTCCAACTCCCACCGCTGTGACCGGCATCTTCTCCATTTCCACCGATTTTAGGGTTCAAGAGCTTCCCAGATTCGAGAGAGGAGAAGGGGAAGAGGGGAGGGATAGAATGGGAACCCTAACCCTAACCCTAACCCTGATTCCTGATTCGTGGAGGAGGGACGAGGGCCCTGCATTTGTCTCGCTGTCGGTGGCAGCGAAGAGTTCGAGCGGCTTTCGGCGACGACGAAAGATGGAGATTGATTTTCGCGGGTTCCGGTGGGCATTTGTGTCTCTTTCTTTTTTTTTTTTTTTTTTTATAGGATAAATTACACTTTGCCCCGCTGAAGTTAAAACCTACATTTTGCTTAGGCCTGCAACTTAAGCCCAATCCAAGTACAAAAGCCCCCAACCCTAATCCAACCCAGCCCAACCCAACCTCCAACCCAAGATGCCGAGTCCAAGTCCAATCCAAGTAAAAAATTCTACACTCGAGTTAACTCAAGTTGGTAGGACGGGTCGGGTTCTGTAGATTCGAGTATATTTATATTTTAAAACTTTATCCTTTAAAGATCAAAATTTTTAAAAAAATTATACTTGCTAACACTACCATACAATTTTTTTTGCATTTCTATACATGCAATTTACTTGATCATTAGCAAATAAATAATAGGATAAATTATACTTTGCCCCCTGAAGTTTAGCTCAAAAATACTTAACCCCTCTTTAGTTAAAAACTACATTTTGCCCCCTTCAAGTTAGTTTTGATAAGATAAAAAGTACCAAATGAGGAAATCAAGTAGCTGGCAAAAAAGGGTATTGTGCTAACGTTTCAAAGTTTAGGGAGCCATTTGGAACAAAATATATGACAAGGGGTTAACTGTTTTTTGAGCTAAACTTCAAGGGGGCAAAGTGTAATTTATCCTTTTTTTACCTTCTTCATATTTTTGTTTGGGAAATTTTATGCACAACCCAAAAATATGTAATTAGCTCCCATTTCCTACAAACTTGAACACACCCCGTTTTCTTTGATCTTACCCCATTCCTATTCCAAAAATACCCTTTCCTCAACACCCACCTTGAATACCCCAAGTTAAAAGGGCTCGCCCCACTTTGATCATACCTCATTCCTTTCATATGTTGAAGCCCCCTAAGGTAGGGGGGTATCTTCATCATGATATTAGCTGTCATTCACTGATGGCTTGATAAGGGGGAGAGAGAGAGAGAGAGAGAGAGAGAGAGAGAGAGAGAGAGAGAGAGAGAGAGAGAGAGAGAGAGAGAGATTTTCCTCTTCTTTCCCTATTGCTAGATAGAATTAGATCTCCTAAGGATGAATCAAATCAGGGGAAGTGGGATCTTCCTTCCCAATTGCAGTCGATGTCCCCTTATTTAAAAGGTCCGGTTTGAGGTTTTAGTTGAATGTGTGGTATAAGATAAGGGTATAAATGTTATTTAAAAAATTCTGAGTAAGTTAATGTGAAACGGATAGGAGACGGGGGCTAGTTATATATTTTTGGGGTATGAATAAAATTTCCCTTTTGTTTTGGTTAAATTACACATAGCTCCTTAGTTTGACCGATTATCACTTTCATTTTCGTATGTTTAAAATCCTACAAATACCCCCCTATAGTTTGAAGAATGTATAATTTTCATCCCTTTCCAGGTAGGATTGCAAACAAAATTTGTCCGTGAGCAACTCACAAACAGGCTCGATAAAAGCTCATTCGATTACTAATCAAGCCAAGCCCAAGCCTGGAGTTTAGGCTCATTTAATAAATGAGCCAAGCTCAAGCAAACGAAAGCTCAGCTCGGTCGGGCTCGCGAACATTCATGTTTAGGGCTCATTGGTAGGCTCGTGAATAAGCTCATAAAAGGCCTGAATTGACCTAACATATATAGTCTACGCTTTTGACTAATTCTTTGGAAACAAGCTCGATAAGGAACCGATCGAGTTTATTCGATCACTAATTGAACGTAGTCTAGCCTAAAGTCTAGGCCCATTTAATAAATTAGCCTAGCTCAAGCAGACCAAAGCTGACTCAACTCGATTATTAAACAAGCCAAGTCTAAGCCTAAAGTTAGGATCGTTTAATAAACTAGTCAAGCTCAAATAGATCAAAGCTCGGCTTGGCTCGGTTTGTTTGCAAGAAAATAGAACCTACAGAGACATTTGTATAATTTTATAAACATGAGGGGTGAAAAGTGAAAATCGGTCAAATTAAGGGGGCCTATGTGTAATGTACATTTTTATTCTTTAGGAATTCATATTTTTTTCAAAGGGAGACTTAGCCTTGAGTCCTTTTAGCAGATGTTATATTAGCTAAAGAACAAGCAATGTTTCAATATTACACCAAGTCCCTCTCAAGCATGCTACAGCAAGTCCCTTCGTCCTTATTTACCCCCTCACGTGCTATAGAAAGAGTATTCATTCGTCTCCAGAAAAGAGTATCCATTTGCTGGTTAATACTGTGCATGCAGCGGTTGCTACAATCATTTCATTATAGCTGCTACTGTGGGTGCAAAATCTGGCTAACACCTGACAGTGGGACCCGCAGCCTACCTCGAGTCCACGGAGATGACAGTGGGAACCACAGCCATGTCTGGGGCCCACAAAGATGACAGTGGGACCCGCAATCCTGCCTAAGGCCCACATAGATTACAGTTGGATCCGCAGCCCTGCCTGGGCCCCATGGAGAAGACGATGGGACCCGCCAGCCCTACCTGGGGCCCATGCATACTATTTGGGGTTTGATAAACCCCCCCGGGTATTTACCAAAATCCCCGATATTCCCAAACCTCTATAAATAGCCGACCCGACAAATATTTTAGGAAAAAAGATTGAAGATTATTCCACATTCCATTTTTTGTTTTCCAGAGCTCCTCGAGCCTTCTGGTGATCAGACTCCAGTCAAGCCTGCTCCACCCTCTATCTACTTGTATAAGCACTCCTCGGCCTGTCGAGAGTAAATATACTTCCTCGGAGATAGTGGATTCAAAGGTAGCGTCTTACCGCACGGAGACGTAGGCTTCGGTCGAACTTCATCATCACCTCATGTATCAACTCTTCTTCTTCTTCTTATTCTTTCTCTCTTTACTCTACAGTGTCTGTGTGACAGCTAAGAACACAACATCTTAGCGCTCTACAGCGCGCCACATCTCGAAGGTCAACTCCTTCCATCGATTGTTGAAGGGGCACCGTACGACGGTCGTAATCTCCCCCCATAATTTGGCGCCATCTATGGGATCATTCCCTATTAACTTGCAATCTCCAGACTTTCCAGCTCCGTCAGTCAAGCAGCAACTACTAATAGCCTGAGCAACCCATCTATCTCCATCGTTATACTAGAATGACGAAGATATGACCCGTGGATCAGCCGGAGGGAAATTATCTAAATCGAGACATTAAACCATTGGGGGTGAATCCTCCAATGTCAACCATCGGTGTCAACGATGGAGCAAATGTCCACCGGTCCGTGACTCGTCCTTTGATTCCTACATTGGGAGTGATGTTCAAAACTACACTTGTCGACCGAGGGCTTGGAGACATCCAACCCTCGGGCACCCTCCGGTGTCGTAGATCACCCGAAGGTCCAACCGATAACCAAGGGATTGGGGACAACCAACCCCTGAAGACAAAGTTCGAGGTAGGCATTGTCACCTCGACACTTAAGCAATAAGTCCAAGGAGACAACCTTGGCACCCAAACTATGACGACAAAGATCCAATAGCCAAGAGCTAAGACTCCAGAGGCTGGGATGCCAAGATGGATGGGGTGAGGTGAGGTGTACAAGGCCACAAGTTAGCCCCACATCGCCTGGAGAAAAGGAGATCCTGAGCTACTTATATAATTTCCCCTCCTAAACATAGAAGACGCGTTTTAAAATCGTGCGCCGCTACGGATTTCGTAAGAACTCCATAGTTAAGCGTGCTCGGGCGAGAGTAGTACTAGGATGGGTGACCCCCTAGGAAGTTCTCGTGCGGGCATGGGCAAAGCGGATAACATCTTGTGTGGGCGGATGTTACAAAATGGTATCAGAGCCGGTTCTCCTCGCCATGGGGGGGTCTAACCTTATACGTAGACGTGTAGCCCTAAGGGGGGTGGATTGTGACGACCAAGATACAATAGCCAAGAGCCAAGACTCCTGAGGCTGGGATGCCATGATGGATAAGGTGAGGTGAGGTGAGGTGTATAAGGCCACGAGTTAGCCCCACATCACCTGGAAAGAAGGAGATCATGAGCTACTTATATAATTTCCCCTCCCAAACATAGAAGACGTATTTTAAAACTGTGTGCCGCTACAGATTTCGTAAGAACTCCATAGTTAAGCGTGCTCGGGCGAGATTAGTATTAGGATGGGTGACCCCCTGGGAAGTTCTCGTGCGGGCATGGAAAAAGTGGATAATATCTTGTGTGTTTGGGGCCGGATGTTACATGTAGATAATACTAGTTTGATCGCATAGGGTCTCCCCACGATCAGCTAGCAAACACAAATGTTCATGCTCGGTGTCCCTTCGCTGGTTTGATCGCACAGGGTCTCCCCACGATCAACCAGTGTTCAAAGGCACTTGCTATGTATCCCGCAAACTACTTGGGTCGGTAAGAGCTTTGCCTCGACCAACCAAGACAAGACTAGTTTGATTGCACAGGGTCACGCCACAATCAACCAGCATTCAAAGTTACAGTTAGATCAGTTCGGGTTGTGATATCGACTAACCTGCAACAGTACAAAGCTAAGTGCCCTAGATATAGGTTCGACTAAAACAGTGCTTCGCCTAAGTCCAACTGATACAAAGGCACTATGCTGAGTACTTCGAATATTTGGTATTGTACATGCTCCCGTTGTCACGTAAGGACACATGCTCCGGTGCCTCGCTATAGTTAGTTCGGTTCGGGTTGCGACAGAGCCAACTAACCTGCAACAGTACAAAGCTACGTGCCCCAGTATATGCTCCCGATGTTACATAAGGACACATGTGTTGGAAATAGATCCATGGTAGAGGCCCGCAGCGGAAGCAAAGTGAAGGTCCGAGGACCGTGAGCGGTGTGCGTTACATATCAAAATTTTCATCGAAACGATCTACATATGCGTGTATAAATCTAGCATGGCAACTACGCGAACCCCTAACGATGATCTAACGCGAAAGAACAAACTAGCATGAATGCATGTTCTAATTATGTTAGATCTACTTGTTAGAGGTCATACGTGCGTGCGGAATCTTTCACCGCGACAAATTTCTTCTTTGTCGATGGAGACGGGCTACGGATCTGCTCGACATAGCTTCGGTGCGACGGCCATAACTTTCTGCTCCGAACTCTGATTGGGCTGAAATTTGGACTGCAGGTAGCCAACTTCGAGACGCAACTTTTCCAATAAGTTTCACATCGTTTGGACTTCTGTAGCTCCCGGAATCGTAGAAACAACGTTGATTTTCTGTGCAGATTCTGGACAGCAAAAGGTTGCGGGAGACGCCTTCTAGTTCACCCGATCTCACACGATGCACGGCACCTCGTCGATGGATCTCTGAGTGCCTCCATACGACGAGCATTCTCCTTATACAAAACACCACGTGAGGAAGACGAGTCGCCATCCAATGGCGCAAGCGAGGGAGAGAGAGACGAGAGAGGAGATGCGAAGAGAGGAGAGGGGGCGGCTAGGGTTTCCCCATGCCATGGCCGGCCCTAGGGCTTGCATGGCTCTATTAATTTCGTGCACCCTCTCTCTCCTTCTCATATATAGGGCCGGCCTATTCATATGGATAAGGACAGTATGGATAAGGATGATAGATTCAAACCTTATCCCTATATATCTCTTCTTTATCTCTATCCTTTCCTTATTTTCGAAAACGGTCAAAACCAGCCCGTTTTCTGCGCCTTATAACCGGCCCCTTCATCGGAGGCAACAACCTCCCGAAACTAATGGGGCCGGCCTTGACCAGTCTCTCAACACTTAGGGCCGGCCCCCTTAGTGCATAGTGGCGCATGGTATGACCAAAACGCCCTTATGCCACTAGTTGGCCGTTCCTCGTGTACGAGACTTTGCAAGGCACACATAAGTGAAGTGCACCAGTGATTTCACTATTCTCTGAGGTTCCCGTAGGGTGCCCCTAGTGAAGTCAACTAGTCAACTCACAACATGTCCCGGTGCATCGCACCCATGTGGCAAAGTCCACTTATGGCAAGGAATTCTACATGCGTCTCTGCACTAACCTAGGGTTTCCCCTTAGTGCACACACGTAGCTACGCATCTACCGTGCACTAGTGCAAAGCACTCACAGAGCGTATGCTTGTACTTCTCGCTTCCTCTAACTACGTTCTGTGTTTCGAGGAGATGGTATAAGAACCGTACATAATGTCGATAAGGTGGAACCTTCAGGGACCAGGGTTCATGGCTTCCAACTCAGACTCGATCGACACACTACCCGAGTGTACCATCGATCCTCTGAGTCCGAGTTAACCTGCGTAGCCACCCAGAGTGCGACGCAGGCTGCACTCCAATCCCCCCGGACTTACTATGTTCTCCCACATACCCCTGCTCTCCGCTTAGTATGGTAAACTCGCTGTCCCTCCACTGGTGCCATGACACAACTCGAGCGGTGGAGAATACCGTCAGACTCGAGTGCTCATATGACTCGGTTCCTTCCAGGTTGACCACATACATCGTATCTCCGATTACTCTTTCGAGCAACCGGATCCGTCACCAGTCCACCTGATGACCACCTGGCCAGGGTTTAATACGACGTAGGTCAAACCAAGGAACGCACCTCCCGTTAGGGGTGTGGATAGCCTGCAGGAGTGACATGCTGATGCAACGCCAGCTGGGTAACCCAGTACACCGTGGTTTTGGATCACTGCATCCGGATCCTCACACATTGGTGCGCCAAAGCACCACACAACTGGTTAGTCCACCAGACATGGTTCCTCAGGGTTTAGGACCGTTTTACCCTAAGCAGAAACACGGTTTAGTGCACCGATGTCTGCTCATCGATCTGTGCACCGTGTTGGTTCCGTTCGGCCACAGACACTGTGCCTGGTAATGATCGTGGTGGAGACTCCTACGCTCTGTCATCCCAACAGCTTATCCTGATAGGGCGACCAACCCTTATCAGAGCTGCGAACGTATTTAGGTTACATGGGACCAGTCCCTTGAGTCTCCCACTCAAGTGGATTACCATGTAGCCATGGCTCTCTGTTCTGTAATCAGAACACGTACTAAGGTACGTACCAATATGCAATCCTATACTATCAACCATACAAAGCTAAACACTAGGTTTTTATGAGCTATAGACCTCACCAATTCTAACAATCTCCCACTAGGTCTAACGAGGAATAACGGTGTTAAGCTCTGTAGCTTCTACATGCTGCCCAAAAGCCTTTGCAGGAATTCCCTAAAGGAATTGACAACATTGTCTGTAGATTCCACCTCAGTACCGCTACTTGCATTTCCTCATATAACTGTCAGATCAAGTGGAGTTTGTACTTGATGGGTTTCCCCTCACGGCGGTGCCTAGTCTCCTTGGACCTTGCTTACCGCTCTTCTGTTGTAACAACAGATAACTGAGCCTCTGGTACGCGTCCCAAGTTCTCTAAGAACTTCCTAAGCCTTACCACCTGATATACTACTTCGCACGCAACAACGTGCTAAGCATCTGTGGTAGAGTCTGTGATGCACTTGCTTCACACTCTACCAATTACCGCTTCTAATCCCCAAATAAAAATAATCCCTGAAATCGATTCTCTGAAACACACATCTGACACCAAAGTCAGATCCTGTGTGTCCAATCGATATCAGGACCTGTGAAGTGCAAGCTAACTCACAATCCTTACTTAACGAGGATTTCTGAGTATACCCTTCACATCGGTCCAAAGATCTGGACCCGGGTTCGACTGAAACCGACCCATCTTCCTGCTGCGCAATAGATATCTAGCCTCTTAAAACGAATCTGGCTAGAATCTTATCTTCATGCGTAGCCTGTGACAGCAAGAGAATCTTGCTCTGGTTGTCTCGAGTTACCTTGATTCCCAGAGCATAACTCGTCTCATTAGGGTCTTTCACATCGAATTGTGATGACTACAAACCTTTACCGTAAACAATATTCTTACATCATTTTCAATCAGTAAAATATCGTTAACGTAAAGTACTAAATACACCCTTGTAGCTATTTCACCTTTCTTGTACCAACTTGGTTTATCCTCATTCTGATCAAATCCGTGTGAGCGGATTCCCTTGATCAAAATAGACATTCCAACCTAGATGCTTGCATCAGTCCATAAATGGACCATTGCAACTTGCATTCCATATCTTCCTAACCTACTGACACAAAGCCTGAGGCTACATCATCCATATGTCCCTTTTCAAATTCCCATTAGGGAATAACTGTCTTGACATCCATCAACCAGATCTCCCAACTATAATGGGCTGTGATGGATTAAGAGGATCCGTTATAGACTTAGGCATAGCTACCAGTGAGATGGTTTTGACATAGTCAATCCCTTCTCCTTTGGTAACTAATCTAGCTACTTAAGTCTTAACCGGGTGCTCTTCTTATACACCTCCTACACCCTGAAGGGTGTTAGTGCTATAAGTGTCAAGACTATTCCAAGGGACATTGATGTAAGCTTGCCTCCATGGTCTTTTGTCAGTCAGAGCTGTCGGAAGCTCCCACTACTTCTTCGTAGCTCTAGGGATCATCCTCCTGAAACTCTGGATTAACTATTAAAGTTTCTCCATAGTATCTTTCAGGAGCTCTGATGGTCCCACAACGATGAGGTGGTGGTCGTACAAAGAAAGCTCCCACTACTTCTTCGTAGCTCTAAGGATCATCCTCTTGAAACTCTGGATTAACTATCGAAGTTTCTCCATAGTATCTTTCAGGAGCTCTGATGGTCCCACAACGATGAGGTGGTGGTGGTACAAAGTGAATCGTTTCTACAATACCTGGTATACTAGTTTCTTGTATCATCTACTCCCACTACGTTTTTCAAATGCGCACTCTCTACCAGTACCCAGTAGTTCACCCAGAACTACCTTACTGATAAACTTATGGTCTTATAATATAATCTTGATCTAGGTAGATGGTGTTCGTAGAAACGATTACCTTCCTAACCTCAAGATCATAAAACAGTCCATCTTATGCCTCCTAAGGGTAACCTACAAACAGATATACCTGGAACTACATCTCCATCTTATCCCTCTTGTCGTTTTGCACAAGTGCAGGACAACTCTATATCTCGAGACACTATAGTGTTAGCTTTCGCTTAGACCATAGCTCTCTATAGGTCTGAGGTACTGATCTAGATGAGAGATAGTTTCAGATATAAGCTACTGGTTTAAGGTACAACCCCACCAAAGGTGGGTAGTATACTTGGCAATATTCATCATACTACGGACCATGTCAAACAGAGTCCGATTCCTTCTCTCGGAGACTTCATTCTGACGTGTCATCCTTTGAGCATTTAACTGGGAGATAATCCCATACTCTCTCAGGATCCTATGGAACTCGTCCGATAGTGACTTATTTCTTCGATTAAATCGAAGAGTCTTCTATCGTCTAGACGCTCTTGGAACCATAGACGTCAAAATTAACTAACTCCAATACCTTAGTGGCCCTTTTAGTTATTCTGCCTTCCAGATAACATTCATAGGTTAGAAGGATCTCCGATGAATCTGTGAACAGAAACTCGGCCTTCTTTTACCTTTGAATTTATCTAAGGCAGAATATCTAAATCAGAGGGGTCACAAATGGGATAGCTTTTCCGAAGGATTTAGATGAATTTAAATTAGACGCTGCAGCTGTCATGATATCTATTTCCGAATTAGGATTAAATATAAAGAGATTATTCTGATCTATTTCTCTAGTAATGAAGCTATCTATTTAGTTTAAGATACACACCTACGGTGCTGTCTAAAACTAAAAACTTCATTTACCAAAGAGGAAACAGAACTACATCTCAAAAAAAACAAAATCCGTATTTCGGAAAAACTAAGACAATCATATCTAACAGCTTCCGCAGCGGCTTATGGCATCAGTACCTATGTTAGGATTCCTTCACTATAAAGTAGCCTTCTGCTTTCCTTGAATATCTATAGACCAGAAGTCTACATTCCAAGAAGCATAAGAACTGCTACTAGATAGCGACTCAACTCCTAACATCCTGAGGTCATACTCAATCTTCAAATACCCCCTATGCTCACCACAGCGGAAATACTTTCGTCCTTGGCGTTACCAGACTTAGGACTCCACACCAGTTTCTGCACTAGAATAGTTTTCGATCTCTTATAAGTTATTCCCTTAGGTTCTTCTAAAGAAGACCTAGGTTAAGCACTAAAGGCATTGCCTTTAATCTTGATCTCATCATTTGTCTCTTGGAAATCTCCTTAGAAGTTCTGTGTTTATCATCTCTAACTTGTTAAAGCTAAAGTCTCTGATAACGCCTTCGAAGGTTCCAGACAAGGATGCAAGACAGACGTCTTCCACCACCTCGTCATCTGGTACCATGTCTTGGGAATCTAGTTCATTCTGGAACTCAAAGATGTATTCCCGAATAAGTATTCCCTCTGACATCCTGGTAACGACAAGTATCTTGGTGGATAAGCGATGAGTCGACTGACTTCGCCTTCCAGACATCTTATGCAAGTAAAACTTTATTAGAGAAGACCCGGCATATCTCTGACTCGCTTCTAAAGAGTTGTCCGCAAGTCTGCTATAACATAGCACTTGCACATCTCCTTAGACTCTCGTCAGTCATCATATGCCCTAGTTAGTGCCCTAGTAATATCTGGACCCATTAGGTCTAGTACAGGGATATTTAGATTGGAAGCCAATGTACGTTTACTACCCTAAGCATAAGCTAAAGATTGCGCTTCCACTCTACGTAGTTAGAGACCCGATAACTGGTTCTCTTATGGGATAGCGGATAGGGGAACTATATGGTTGAATGAAAATGAATGCAAGAAAACTTATTTTATGGATTTTGAAAATAAGCTAATTATATCCAAATGTCAGCGCTACCCTCACAGCGAAGACACCTCTATGGATTAATTAACCATGTATGTAAGATCTCGGAATCGACTACACCTGCCCTAGGGGGCATCATGCAGCGTCAATCCGCTTACACGGGCCTTTCCTTGACCCAGTCCAAATCTGCCAACTAAGGGCTTTGATGGACCATGGTTATCTTTTGGCCAGTGCCACGTGATCACCGTTGTCTTCGCAACGAATACCTCACGTGCACTTAGGATGCTTACCCATGAGCCTAAGCAATTATGACACGGGAGTTCATGCGGCCCCCACTAGGGTGGGATGAAAAGCCCTTCTCTCCTGGCCTCGTAATCGCCATATCCTTAGGGAGGTCATTAAGTAATTTGGCATGGAAACACACAGCTCCCACCCTAGGGGGTGTGAAGTTATGCATCCCCACCCAAACACAAAACGACTGGCCGTGGAGGCCAAAGGATCTCTAAAAGTCCTCTCTTACATCCCTTATTAAAGTTGAGGGTTATTTAATGCAAGTATGAGTGTACACTAAGGTCACGACAACCTATACACTAGACCCTGGTCATACCGTGCTCCCACTAGCATTCAAGCCTTTCGCGAAGCATTAATCGATCTTGGAATATCATAGTCCCTGCCTCGAGTGGATTTCTCCACTCAAGGGTCACATTACATATCCCAAGAACATTGATGCTTTGCAAACTTGGCTATCACGCTAATGCCCTGGAGCCTAGCCTAAGGTCAGACTGACAGGAAAGGTCTTCCACTACCATGGCGCCTTGCTTATAAATTTGACGAATGATGTCATAGTAGAATTCCAACTCATTCTAGGTTTCGATGCTTGCCAAATAGGCACACCCGACTAATCGGGTGTTGACCTAATGGGGGCATAACCAAATGTGAGGAATTCATACTATCATCAAGGGTCAATTAAATAATAGGCGTCACTAGTGGAATCCAATCCTAATAAGGTCGCTAGGACCCGAGGGGAAAGGGCATCCCTCTGACACAGATAATCAAATTATCGCATCGGGGTTCTCTACAGAAATATAAAGAACTACTGAAAGAAATAAGCACACAACTGAATCAAGTTCAGGGTCCGACCCCTGAACCTGACTGGCACAGCGCAGGCTCTCTGTCTCCTTCACAAGGCTCCTCGATCCGGTGCAAGCCTCTGTATACGATCTTCTGATGCTTTATGCCCTTTGCCGTCATCGTGTACGCTTCGCCGGATCGCCATCGTCCTCCAAGGTTCCGCTCATCTTCCCAGTGGTGGATCTCCACGGTAAGTCCTCCTCTTCAATCTGTAACCGAAAAAGATCTAGTACGCTTCGAGCAAGTGCTCGCTCGTACACAATTTCCTAGAAAGAAAAGGAAAACAAACCTAGCAAAAGCCTGGGAATCAAGGGTGGTAAATCTTCACCTCTTGCCCGACTATGGCTCTAAAATCTATCCACACACAGAAGAAAAAACATCCAGACAAAATCGCTAACACGGGGTCCGACCCCCGATAGCAAGCAATCACATATCCAGAATAATTTTAGAAGCGGCGCCCTACAAGAACGATTCATAGAACATACAAAATCTACTATGCATGATTTACTCGTAGAACCCCGATGGCGGCACATACTATTCATGCGCGCACATGACGGTTTCATGAAAAAAAAATGAAACGCACACCACTAGCGTGCTCTGATACCAATTGTTGGAAATAGATCCATGGTAGAGGCCCGCGGCAGAAGCAAAGTGAAGGTCCGAGGACCGTGAGCGGTGTGCGTTACATATCAAAATTTTCATCGAAACGATCTACATATGCGTGTATAAATCTAGCATGGCAACTACGCGAACCCCTAACGATGATCTAACGCGAAAGAACAAACTAGCATGAATGCATGTTCTAATTATATTAGATCTACTTGTTAGAGGTCATACGTGCGTGCGGAATCTTTCACCGCGACAAATTTCTTCTTTGTCGATGGAGACGGGCTACGGATCTGCTCGACATAGCTTCGGTGCGACGGCCATAACTTTCTGTTCCGAACTCTGATTGGGCTGAAATTTGGACTGCAGGTAGCCAACTTCGAGACGCAACTTTTCCAATAAGTTTCACATCGTTTGGACTTCTGTAGCTCCCGGAATCCCAGAAACAACGTTGATTTTCTGTGCAGATTCTGGACAGCAAAAGGTTGCGGGAGACGCCTTCTAGTTCACCCGATCTCACACGATGCACGGCACCTCGTCGATGGATCTCTGAGTGCCTCCATATGACGAGCATTCTCCTTATACAAAACACCACGTGAGGAAGACGAGTCGCCATCCAATGGTGCAAGCGAGGGAGAGAGAGACGAGAGAGGAGATGCGAAGAGAGGAGAGGGGGCGGCTAGGGTTTCCCCATGCCATGGCCGGCCCTAGGGCTTGCATGGCTCTATTAATTTCGTGCACCCTCTCTCTCCTTCTCATATATAGGGCCGGCCTATTCATATGGATAAGGACAGTATGGATAAGGATGATAGATTCAAACCTTATCCCTATATATCTCTTCTTTATCTCTATCCTTTCCTTGTTTTCGAAAACGGTCAAAACCAGCCCGTTTTCTGCGCCTTATAACCGGCCCCTTCATCGGAGGCAACAACCTCCCGAAACTAATGGGGCCGGCCTTGACCAGTCTCTCAACACTTAGGGCCGGCCCCCTTAGTGCATAGTGGCGCATGGTATGACCAAAACGCCCTTATGCCACTAGTTGGCCGTTCCTCGTGTACGAGACTTTGCAAGGCACACATAAGTGAAGTGCACCAGTGATTTCACTATTCTCTGAGGTTCCCGTAGGGTGCCCCTAGTGAAGTCAACTAGTCAACTCGCAACATGTCCCGGTGCATCGCACCCATGTGGCAAAGTCCACTTATGGCAAGGAATTCTACATGCGTCTCTGCACTAACCTAGGGTTTCCCCTTAGTGCACACACGTAGCTACGCATCTACCGTGCACTAGTGCAAAGCACTCACAGAGCGTATGCTTGTACTTCTCGCTTCCTCTAACTACGTTCTGTGTTTCGAGGAGATGGTATAAGAACCGTACATAATGTCGATAAGGTGGAACCTTCAGGGACCAGGGTTCATGGCTTCCAACTCAGACTCGATCGACACACTACCCGAGTGTACCATCGATCCTCTGAGTCCGAGTTAACCTGCGTAGCCACCCAGAGTGCGACGCAGGCTGCACTCCAATCCCCCCGGACTTACTATGTTCTCCCACATACCCCTGCTCTCCGCTTAGTATGGTAAACTCGCTGTCCCTCCACTGGTGCCATGACGCAACTCGAGCGGTGGAGAATACCGTCAGACTCGAGTGCTCATATGACTCGGTTCCTTCCAGGTTGACCACATACATCGTATCTCCGATTACTCTTTCGAGCAACCGGATCCGTCACCAGTCCAACTGATGACCACCTGGCCAGGGTTTAATACGACGTAGGTCAAACCAAGGAACGCACCTCCCGTTAGGGGTGTGGATAGCCTGCAGGAGTGACATGCTGATGCAACGCCAGCTGGGTAACCCAGTACACCGTGGTTTTGGATCACTGCATCCGGATCCTCACACATTGGTGCGCCAAAGCACCACACAACTGGTTAGTCCACCAGACATGGTTCCTCAGGGTTTAGGACCGTTTTACCCTAAGCAGAAACACGGTTTAGTGCACCGATGTCTGCTCATCGATCTGTGCACCGTGTTGGTTCCGTTCAGCCACAGACACTGTGCCTGGTAATGACCGTGGTGGAGACTCCTACGCTCTGTCATCCCAACAGCTTATCCTGATAGGGCGACCAACCCTTATCAGAGCTGCGAACGTATTTAGGTTACATGGGACCAGTCCCTTGAGTCTCCCACTCAAGTGGATTACCATGTAGCCATGGCTCTCTGTTCTGTAATCAGAACACGTACTAAGGTACGTACCAATATGCAATCCTATACTATCAACCATACAAAGCTAAACACTAGGTTTTTATGAGCTATAGACCTCACCAATTCTAACAACATGCTCCCATGCCTCACCACAGTTAGTTTGGTTCGGGTTGTGACACGACTGACTAATCTGCAACAGTACAAAGCTATATGTCCCAACGTAGGTTCGACTAAAATGACACTTCACCTAAGTCTAACCGATACAAAGGCACTACGCTGATACTCCGAATTCTAACCGCCATTTATCTATGAGCCCGAGGCCCAGCCCTTGGCATTCGAAGACAAATTCCACAGCAATCTTCACCGCCTCAGCACCAAATAAAGCTCGAGACGTCGACATTCTCTTAGCCCAAGGAGACAACCTTGGTATTCGAAGACAAAGTCCGAGGTAGGCTTCGCCCCTCGGCAGCTGACAAAGCCTGAGACATCGACATCGTCTCGACCCAAGAAGACAACCTTGGTATTCAAAGACAAAGTCTGAGGCAGGCTTCGCCGCCTCAGCACCTAACAAAGCTCGAGACATTGATATCGTCTCAGCCCAAGGAGACAGCCTTGGCATTCGAAGACAAAGTTCAAGGCAGGTTTCGCCGCCTCGATACCTGACAAAGCCCGAGAATTCGACATTATCTCGACCCAAGAAGATAGCCTTGGTATTCGAAAACAAAGTCTAAGGCTGGATTCGCCGCCTCGGCACCTGACAAAGCCCAAAGCATTGACATCGTCTCAGCCCAAGGAGACATCCTTGGTATTCAAAGACAAAGTTTGAGATAGATTTTGCCGCCTTGACACCTGACAAAGCTAGAGACGTCGATATCGTCTCAACCTAAGGAGACAACCTTGGCATTCAAAGACAGTTCGAGTCAGGCTTTGCCTCTTTAGCACCTAACAAAGCCCAAGACATCGACATCGTCACTGCCCAAGGAGACAACCTTGGCATTCAAAGACAAAGTCCGAGGCAGACTTCATCGCCTAAGCACCTGACAAAGCCTGAGACATCAATATCATCTCAGCCTAAGGAGACAGTATTGGCATTCGAAGAAAAAGTCCGAGTCAGGCTTCGCCGCCTCAGCACCAAACAAATCCTGAGACATCGATATCGTCTTGGCATAAGGAGATAGCCTTGGCATTCAAAGACAAAGTCTGAGGTAGGCCGCCTCAGTACCTAACAAAGCCCGAGACATCGATATTGTCTCGGCCCAAGGAGATAGCCTTGTGATTCGAAGACAAAGTCTGTGGTATGCTTTGCCACCTCAGCACCTGACAAAGCCTGAGACATCGACATCATCTCAGCCCAAGGAGACAGCCTTAGTATTCGAAGACAAAGTCTGAGGCAGGCTTCACCGCCTCTGTACCTGACAAAGCCCAAGACGTCGATATCATCTCAGCCCAAGGAAATAGCCTTGGCATTTGAAGATAAAAGTCTGAGGCAAGCTTTACCGCCTCAGCACCTGACGAAGCTCGAGACGTCGACATCATCTCGGTCCAAGGAGACAGCCTTGGCATTCAAAGATAAAGTATGAGGCATGCTTCAATGTCTCGGTACCTAACAAAACTCAAGACATCGATATTGCCTCGGCCCAAGGAGACAACCTTGGAAGACAAAGTTCAAGGCAGGTTTCGCCACATCGGCAACTGATAAATCCCAAGAAGTTGACATTATCTCGGCCCAAGGAGATAGCATTGGCCTTCGAAGACAAAGTCCGAGGCAGGCTTAGCCACCTCGGCACCTGACAAAGCTCGAGACGTCAATACCATCTCGACCCAAGGAGACAGCCTTGGCATTCAAAGACAAAGTCTGATGCAGGCTTCATTGCCTTGCCACCTGACAAAGCCCGAGATGTCGACATCGTCTCAGCCCAAGGAGACAACCTTGGTATTCAAAAACAAAGTCTGAGGCAGGTTTCGCCGTCTCGCCACCTGACAAAGCTCGAGACATCGATATCGTCTCGGCCCGAGATAGCCTTAGCATTCGAAGGCAAAGTCCGAGGCAGACTTCACCGCCTCGGCACCTGCCAAAGCCCAATATATCGACATCGTCTCGGCCCAAGGAAACAACCTTGGTATTCGAAAACAAAGTCCGAGGTAGGCTTTGTCACCTCGGTACCTAACAAAACCCGAGACATTAAGAACCATCTCGGTCCAAGGAGACAGCCTTGGCATTCGAAGACAAAGTCCGAGGCAGGCTTTGCCACTTTGCACCTAACAAAGCCTGAGACGTCGATATCGTCTCGGCCCAAGGAGACAACCTTGGCATTTGAACACAAAGTTTGAGGCAGGCTTTACCGCCTCGGTACTTGACAAAGTTCGAGACATCGATACCGTCTCGGTCTAAGGAGACAGGCTTGGTATTCGAAGACAAAGTCTGAGCCAGGCTTCGCTGCCTTGGTATCTGACAAAGCCCGAGACATCAATATCGTCTCGACCCAAGGAGGTAACCTTGGCATTCAAAGCCAAAGACCGAGGTAGGCTTCGCCGCCTCAGTACCTGACAAAGCCTGAGATGTCGATACTGTCTCGACCTAAGGAGACAACCTTGGCATTCGAAGACAAACTCTGAGACAGCCTTCGACACTTGACAAAGCCTGAGACATCGATGTCGTCTCGGCCTAAGGAGACAACCTTTGCACTCGAATGCAAAGTCCAAGATGCAATCACCGCCTCAACATATAGCAAAGTCCAAGGAGACAGCCTTGGCACTTCAATGCAAAGTCTGAGGTGCCATCGTCGCCTCGGCATGCAGCAAAGTCCAAGGAGATAGCCTTGGCACTCGAATACAAAATTCGAGGTGCCATCGCTGCCTTGACATGTAGCAAAGTCCAAGGAGACAGCCTTGGCACTCGAATACAAAGTCCAAGGTGCCATCACCGCCTCGGAGTGCAGCAAAGTCCAAGAAGACAATCTTGACACTCAAATACAAAGTCCGAGATGCCATTACCGCCTCAATGTGCAACAAAGTCCAAGGAGACAACCTTGGCACTCGAATACAAAGTTCAAGGTGTCATCGTCGTCTCGGAGTGCAGCAAAGTCCAAGAAGACAGTCTTGACACTCAAATACAAAGTCTGAGATGCCATTGCCACCTCGACATGCAACAAAGTCCAAAGAGACAATCTTGACACTCAAATACAAAGTCTGAGACGCCATCGCCATCTCGATGTGTAGCAAAGTCTATGGAGACAGCCTTGGTACTCGAATACAAAAATCCAAGGTTCCATCACCACCTCGGCGTGTAGCAAAGTCCAAGGAGACAGCTTGGCACTAAAATACAAAGTCTAAGTCGCCATCGCCGCCTCGACGTGTAGTGAAGTCCAAAGAGACAGCATTGGCACTCGAATACAAAGCCCAAGACACCCTCGTTGCCTCAACATGCAAAAAAGTCCAAGGAGACAACCTTGACACTCAAATAAAAAGTCTGAGAACCCTCGTTATCTCGGTATATAATAAAGTCCAAGAAGACAGCCTTGGCACTCGAATACAAAGTCTGAGGTGCTTCTCACCGCCTTGGCGCTCAACGAGCCCAAAGAGATATATCTGGCGCTCATAGACAAAGTCCGAGGCGACCTTCGCCTCGGCACTCAACGAGCCCAAAGAGACAGCTCTGGAGCTCACAAAAAAAGTTTGAGGCGACCTTCGCCTCAGCGCTCAACGAGCCTGGAGAGACAGCACCGACGGTCACTGACAAAGTCCTCAACTCTCCGCACCTCCTCGGTGCTCAACGAGCCTGGAGAGACAGCTCCGGTACTTGCAGACAAACTCTGAGGTGCTCTGCACCACCTCAGTGCTCAATAAACCCAGACAGACAACTCTGGTGCTCACAGACAAAGTCTGAGGAGCTTTGTATTGCCTCGACGCTCAAAGAGCCCGGAAAGATAGCTTCGGCGCTCCCAAACAAAGTCCGAGGTGCTCTGTACCACCTCGGTGCTCAAAGAGCCCAAAGAAACAGCTTCAATGCTTATAGATAAAGTCCGAGGCGACCTCCACCTCGTTGCTCAACGAGCCTAGAGAGACAACTCAGGCGCTCACAGACAAAGTCTAAGGCAACCTATGCCTCGGCGCTCAATGCGCCCAGAGAGACAGCTCTGACGCTTGCAGACAAAGTCCGAGGTGACCTCCTCCTCGGTACTCAACGAGCTCGGAGAGACAACTCTGGTGCTAGCAAACAAAGCTGAGGTGCTCCATACTGCCTCGGTGCTCAACGAGCCCAGAGAGATAGCACCGATGCTCCCAGACAAAGTCTGAGGTGCTTGGAACCACCTCGTCACTCAAAGAGCCCGGAGAGATAGCTCCGGTGCTCGCAGACAAAGTTTGAGGCAACATTTGTCTCGGCGCTCAACGAGCCTAGAGAGATGGCTCAGACACTCACAGACAAAGTCCGAGACGACCTCCGCCTCGGTGCTCAACATGTCCAGAGAGACAGCTCTGGTGCTCGCAAACAAAGTCTGAGACGACCTTCGCCTTGGTGCTCAACGAACCCAGAGAGACGGCTCTGGCACTCACAGACAATGTCCGAAGCAACCTCCGCCTCAGCACTCAATACGCCCAGAGAGACGGCTCTGGCACTCGCAGACAAATTCCGAGGCGACCTCTGCCTCGGCGCTCAATGCGTCTAGAGAGACAGCTCTAGCGCTCGCAGATAAAGTCTGGGGCAACCTTTGTCTCGGCACTCAATGTACCCAGAGAGACGGCTCTGACGCTCGCAGACAAAGTCCAAGGCGACCTCTGCCTCGGTGCTCAACACGCCCAGAGAGACAACTCTGGTGCTCGAGACAAAGTCTGAGGTGACTTCCGCCTTGGTGCTCAACGCCCCCAGAGAGACAGCTCTGACGCTCACAAACAAAGTTCGAGGTAACCTCCGTCTCAGTGCTCAACGAGCCAAAAGTGACAGCTCTAGCGCTCGCAGAAAAAGTTTGAGGCGACCTACGCCTTGGTGTTTAATGCACCCAGAGAGACGTCTCTGGTGCTCATAGACAAAGTCTGAGGCGACCTCCGCCTCGGCGCTTAACGCGCCCAGAAAGACAGCTCTAACGCCTAGAGAAGACTCTGGCGCTTGCAAACAAAGTCTTAGGTGATCTCCGTCTTGACATTCAATGTGCCTAGAGAGAGCTCTGGCGCTCGCAAACAAAGTCTAAGGCGATCTCCGCCTTGTCGCTTAACGTGCACAGAGAAACGACTCTGGTGCACGCAGACAAAGTGTGATGCGACCTCCGCCTCGATGCTCAATAAGCCCAGAGAGACAACTCTGGTGCTCGTAGACAAAGTCTGAGGCCTTCTAACGCATTCGACACTCAATGAGCCCAAAGCCCAGGCCTTGGCGAACTTCGGACAAAGACATGGCTCCTCCTCAACCGACCAGGTCCCCTTCGATCAACCGGGTCCCCCTAACCAACCGTTCGGTCGACCCTGACCGACACCCCTTACCTGGCTGTCAACTGGGCGCGACTGACCGGCCCTTCTAGCCGACCGACTACAATAGTGGTCGATTAGGAACGTACTGCGATCGATCGCCAGATACTAATCCGCGATCGATCGGCTCTTTCACGATCGGTCTACGGCTGTCGGCCTACAGGGGCACAACATGTTGGTTGACCTCTGCCGACAAGGGCATCGACCGATCGGTCAACCCCGATCGACCAGGGCACCGACCGATCGATCGACCCCGACCAACCGATCGGCCGCCCTTAATGACCGAGCCTCTCTGGCAATTGGTCAGGCCTGCATCGCGACCGACCGTCAGCGACACCTGGTGACCAAATGCCCCTCGCATGACCATTGGCATCGACTAGTTGAGCCGACCGACCGACCAGACACGCACCCGATTGGCCCTTGGCAGGGGGTTGGTGAGGACAACGGTTGACCCCGAGTAGTGGGTCGACGGACACACACCCAGTCGGCCCTTGGCTGGGGGTTGACGGTTGCAACGGTCGGTCCAAGACAACGGGTCGACCCTTGGCAGGGGGTCGGTGGGTGCAACTGTCGGTCTTGGACAGCGGTCGACAGATACGCCCCGGCCCTTGGCATGGGGTAGGCGGCCGCGACGGTCGACCCTAGACAGCGGGTTGGCAGACACGCCCCGGTCCTTGGCAGGGGGTCGACAGCCGTGACGATCGACCCCGGACAGCGGGTTAGCGAACATACAGCCAATTTTTGCACCATAAAGTCCTAGCCAGCTAGGTTAGCACCTGCCTAGCTTGAAGGGGGTAACTATAGGTGCAAAATATGGCTAACACCTGACAGTGGGATCCGCAGCCCTACCTCGGGCCCACAAAGATGACAGTGGGACCCGTAGCCTTGCCTAGGGTCCACAGAGACAACAGTGGGATCCGCAATCCTGCCTTGGGCTCAAGGAGACGACAGTGAGACCCGCGGCCCTACCTGGGGCACACAGAGATGATAGTGGGACCCGCAGTCCTGTTTGGGATCCACGGAGACAAAGGTAGGACCCGCCAGCCCTGCTTGGGGCCCATGCATACTATATGTGGTCTGGTAAATCCCCCCCAGGTATTTACCAAAATCTCTGATATCCCAAACCTCTACAAATAGCAGACCCGACAAATATTTCAGGAAAAAAGATCGAAAATTATTCCATATTCTAATTTCTGTTTTTCAGAGCTCCTCGAACCTTCTAGTGATTAGACTCCAGTCAAGCTTGTTCCACCCTCTGTCTATTTGTATAAACACTCCTCGGCCTATTGAGAGTAGCTATACTTCTTCAAAGATAGTGGATTCAAAGGTTGCGTCTTACCGCACGGAGGCGTAGGCTTTGGCCGAACTTTGTCATCACCTCCTATGTCAACTCTTCTTCTCTCTCTCTTTACTCTACAGTGTTTGTGTGACAGCTAAGCACGTGATAGCTCAGCGCTTTATAACGCGCCACATCTCGATGGTCAACTTCTTCCATTGACTGTTGGAGGGGGACCGTACGACGGTCGTAATCTCCCTCCACAGCTTCAGTGATTTTCACTGTAGCTACTATAATGAAATCGTTGTAGCAACAATATCAATTCAGTTTGGTAATAGTATCAAATTAGTGAATTGCTTGTTGCTATAGTGATTTTATTGTAGCAAGTATCAATTAGCCGAATGGATACTCTTTCCGAAGACGAATGGTTACTCTTGCTATAATGAAATCACAATAGCAACCGCAATATGCACAATGTCACCTGGTGAATAGAAACTCTTATTGATGACGAATGAATACTCTTTTCGGAGACGAATGTATACTCTTGCTATAGTGTTTTCACTGTAGTAGCTACAATGAAATCATTGTAGCAATCACTACATGTATAGTGTTAATCGGCGAATGGATACTCATGTCAAAGACGAATGGATACTCTTACAAAAAACAAATGGATACTCTTGTAGGAGGGGCCGTTTTGTTATTTAAAGGGTAAAAAAAAGTCAACATTTTCGGTTAAGGACTTGCTATAAAAATGTGTCCTTTAGGAGGGACATTAGCTAATGTCCTAACAAGTTGTATCATTTAGCTTAAATAAAGACATGTGGAGGGATTTAGGACTAATTGACTCATCGTAGCTTAAATAAAAATGTGACCACAAAATTTCGGATTAGTACGGAGTCGGTCCCAAGTTGGACTCATCGTAGCCCAGCCCACCACAAAACTTCGTACGAGTATGGACTCGCTCAAGAGTTGGACCAAACACAGTCCCACCCATAGGATCAGTGGATTCATCCCAACCAATGTTAGCCAAGTGGGCCTCCCTTCACTTTGTCTAACATTCGTTTACCTTCTTGAGATGGATAATGTGTTAGAACCAGGGCTCAAAGAGGTCTAGAGATCTAACCAGGGGGAGGCAACAACTGTTATTTTATTAATTCCATAATCCCGATAACATGAAATCAACGGTTAGGATTCGCACGCGTAAACAGAGCACCACGGTCTTGAGGGAAAGTTTGCTCCACGGTGTCCATATCGGAAGTCAAACAAAGAACCTCTCCAATGTGGGAGGTGAAGGTAGATGTCCACCAAAGCTCTGATACCATAAAGGAGTTTGAGAGAAAAGATAACACAGAGATAGAAGAGAGATTGGTGGCTCATCTCTAATCTAGCATATCGCCCTCTTTATAATATTATTCAATCAACAACCGTTTACATCAATATCCTTGTGGATAATTCTAGCTGATAAGAAAGGATCAAAACTGATCCTGGTTATCAAGATACAGATAGAAGATGTTCTTATCACAATTGAAATTGATCCTTATCAGAAGCAAGCAACAAACAAACTCCAAAGATAAGAATGATGCAAACCACAATCCAAAGAGACGCAAACACAAAACGAGGACAAAAGAGACATACATATCACATACAAACCAAATGACACATAGATTTTGGGTGGTTCAGCCTACGTCTAATTCAATAAAGAGAGTACAATGGGTTCCATGAACCCTCCAACGAGTTCCAAGAGACGGCACTCCAAAACCCTCTCCCCAGGTCGGGTCGGGTCAGTTAGTGGAGAGGTGCCGAACCTAATTAAGATAGCATGTGTAGGCACCACCCAGGTTGTCATCAACGTCAGCTGGTGACGTGCTGACATTTTCTCTGGCAGCAGTGTGATGTCTCATCATACAATGAGCATTTTAGGCTTCGGAGGAAAAAGTTGATCAAGTCATCCAAAGTTGGGGAGGCCGCCTCTGTACAACGCTCTATCGGGGGGTGGCATAATTCTAGTGAATGCATTGTTTCGAAGGTTGCCTTAGGGAGCCATTCTCTTTCACCGTGCCCTTGATAACTGTTGTTTGCCCCGAGGGAGGTGGGCTGGGCAGGTCACCTTTGGAGCTCTGGTTGTCATAGGCAACGTCTTCCTCTGGCGTGCTCCTTAGACTTTGGGATCAATATCATTACGGGATTGACACGTGCTGTCTTTGGACTGGTCCACTTGTCATCCTCTGAATACCTAGTCATTGGCGATTAATTATTTGATCCCTAATGATAGCATTAGCTACATGTCACCCTCCACGTGTCAGGCACTGATTGGGTGAGAGAGCGGAGTTTGTGGGCGCTTGTGCTTGGATCTTGGAGCTCGTGTGGGGCATGCGATTGTTGGCCATGTGGCAGATCTCGATTGGCTGGAGCCCGCTACATGGGGGCGCTAATGGTTACTGTTTTGAAAGAGAATTTGCCCAAAGTGACCACCAGGTTTGTTGTATTGCTCAAACTAAGTACTGAGCAAAAACGTTACTTTTTTTACCACCTACACATGACGATTCAGTGGCACGAGTGTTTTATGACTTTTTATGATCATTTTGCCTTTAACAGTAGTAAAAACATTGGTTGAGTAATTTTATTTTTGTTTAACCCGTAACTTTGACTTCTTCTCATCTTCCTCCCCGCCGACTCTCGCCGACGATCTTCGCCACCATCTCCGTTGTCCAACTTCTGAAAACCACCGATTACTTTTGCGTCAGTTTTACATCGGTTTTACGTCTGATCATCTTCCTCGGTTTTACGTCGGTTTTGCATTGGTTTTACGTCTTCTCATCTTCCTCGATTTTATGTTGGTTTAGCATCGGTTTTGCGTCGGTTTTATGTATTCTCATCTTTCTCAGTTTTACGTCGGTTTTACGCCAGACCGTCTAACAACAACCCGATGAAGAGGTTCCAGCAAGGATTCTCGTCAGACCGTCCAACTTTTGAAAGCTACCGATTACTTTTGCATCGGTTTTACGTCTTCTCATTTTCCTCGGTTTTGGGCTAGATCGTTCGACAACCACCCGATGAAGGGTTCTGGTGAGGTGATGAAGTTTCAGAAATGGCAGGACACGGGAAACAAACGATGGAAAAAAAATGTTGGGGGTTGTGAGTCTCAACACGAAATAAAGGCTATAAAGGTAAGGGTGTTTTAGCCCGAAAACTTTTCGGAGGTCAAAAAAGTAACGTTTTCAGACTCTGTACTTAGTTTGAGCAATACGACGAACCTGGTGGTCACTTTGGGAAAATTCTCGTTCTGAAACGATGTGGGGACGTTGCCGCATCGCATTGAATGGGCTTGTTTTTATTATAAGGTTCGGGCTGCATTATATCAAGAGAGGGGGGGGGGGGGGATTGTTCTTTTGCACAACTCTCTTTCCCCGTTCTCTGTTATCGGCGAGTGACAACACCACCAGTAGGGGAGGAGGCCGCAACCTCCTCCCCCCTTTCTCTATTTCCGGCCAATCACAGTCGCTAAGGAGAGGGGCTGTCAGTGGCCCTCCCCCCTTGTTTATCTGATTCCGACACCACCAGCACGGGAGGTGGGATCCGAGCAAAGGTAATATCGAAAGTCATCCAGCTCATCCCACCTAACACCCTTAGACGGCTCGCAGACGAAACTGTGGTGTAACTCAATTTTTTTGGGGGGACTTCACAGTCTGTCCCTGGTCAAAAGTTCAAAAGGCCTAAAGGACAGCCCAATTGCAGGACAAAAACACCCCTTGCCTAACTTTGAATTTTCATTTCATGCCACTCCAACCGAAACTAAATTGAATCATAAACCCTACGATCTATAGGTCATGGGATGAACCCTAGACCCAATCCTAAACCTAATTTAATCGAACAAAACCCGGTTTGCCGCCGACCTCTCGTCTCCGCTGCTCGTTGTCGCCAGGGCTATAGCGACGAGCAGCTGCAACTCGCACCGTTGAGGAGGAAGGAGGGGAGGCGTCGGGGGACAGAAAAAGGTGGAGGCCGAGGAGCCGCTACTGCTCGCGTCTGCTATCGCCCGCTGTCTCCGTTGCTCGTCATCGATCTCGAGAGACATTTTGGATTTTGATTAGGATAATTTCGGGTTTCGGTAGCTCTTTACACCGCACCGATCTACCGTCCAGGGACCTTAGGTGATTTTCATCTGTTGCCATTCATGTTGTTCTCTCCAATCTGTTGTCATGGACCCTAGACACATAATCCCTTTTTTAAAAAAAAAAAATTGAATGTATAACCCAAATACATGGCTAAACCTTTGGTTGAAACTTGAAAGACAAAATTACCCCCCAAAAAACAAAACATTTGTACATACTTCCCAACCAACTTCCACTCAAACATTTCACGGTTTTCACCCCTCGTGGCCTATTTTACAGGTTGAAGTCCTCAACAATGAATGATACGAAAGTGACACGTGGGTGACAGTGAGGACTAGACCTCTCCTCGGAGGCAAAAGGCATTAAATTAACTGGCAAATCATTTGCATTTCAGACCCGATGTCTCAATTCAACCCATCAAAATTTTGAATGCACATGCTAAAGCTAGCCGTTAACAACGCAGGGCTCATGCCCAATCCAACGGCTACTATTCACTAGCCGTTGGTTTCAAAAATAATAGCTTCTGCGGACACGCACCCGTCATCCCCGTCCCCCTTTCCTGCCCAGACTTTTCCCTTTTCTTTTTTATTCATTTCCCTCTCCTCAATAGAGAGAGAAAGAGAGAGAGAGAGAGAGAGAGAGAGAGAGAGAGAGAGAGAGAGAGAGAGCCTCAACCTCACTCACAGCTTCCTTCTCCCTTTCTCTTGGGATAGCCTATAAGGGGATCTCGAGCGGCAGAGTTGAAGTAGATTGTGGGAGCTGAGGGGGTGGGTGGGGCTTTGCAGGTTACAATCGATTTCACGATCTGGGTCTTATCGACTTTGCTTTTAATTGATGATCTATCTTGATCTTTCTGAAATTCTTGAATCAGAGGGGGAAGGATCTAGGGTCCTGGTGTCTCTCTCTGTGGGTTTTCTCTCATGGGTATCTAGAAATTTCTCGAATTATACTTTTTTTTTCCTCTTGCTGTAGATTGTAGAATGGGCCGAGGTGATGAGAACAGCAGAGGCACAGGCTCAAACGGTATTATATATTGTCACGATTGTTCCAGCTTCAAGGCTGCTAAATCCTAGCTTTAGAACCCAATTGTATCCTCTTCTATTTGTCTCTAATCTGAAAAAAAAAAATCCAAGGTGTTCCAATGGAGGGTGTGAATTTCGCCTCACAATTGGGGGGCAACAACCGCAGAAGACTGAGGGATATTGGGAACATGGTCGGCGCTCAACCCTATCCTAGTGCAGCGAGCAAGAGGTGATCCTCTGATTAATCTACAGAATACCCTTGTCTTTTATGAAATTAATTGCATCTTGTTCTAATTGTAGCCTTGTTGCTTGTTATCTTTTCAGTAAAGTTCCGATGGATCATAAGAACCCACAAAATTTTGTAGGCCGGCGACCGATGACAAGGTTGGATCAAAACCCTCGTATTTCTTTTTTCCCTTCTGATTGTGTTTGCTGATTTGCTGAAATTACGATGGTCTGGATTTTTTTTTAGGAAATTTGCTGCTTCCTTGGAAGGCAAATCACAAGCTTGCCACGAGGTACCTTCGATACAGAGTCGGTTTATGTTTGTTTGATCCCTTCATCTCCCTCCATCTGATGGTTTTGGTTCATATAGGACCCTAGTGCAAGACATGAACACGTCGTGAGCATCCAGAAACCCACGCCGTCCGTCCTCAGCTCGACTGGCTCGGACGATGATCGTTACGAGTTACCTGATGACTTTCCATTGCCGATGATAGAAGAGATAGAAGAGATGGTTTGTATTAATCTGTTGTTATTTATGTTGAGTATCATGGATTCGATGTCTCTCTTCAATTATAAGTAATTTAGGTAAATTGCGAGCTCAAGGAGGTGGAAATGGAGGATCTTGAGGTAGAGCCCCTTATGGATATCGACGTCTGTGATTCCAGTAATCCATTGGCAGTTGTTGATTATGTGGAGGACATCTATAGCTTCTATAGGCAGACTGAGGTGAATTTTAACCCCTTAATGCCATTACTCCATTAATTTTTCTTTCGACTTTTATGCTTGACCTGTGAGAATGTTCCACCATGACATTAGTCCCACATCGGTAAGTGGGGGTAGGATGCTTCATATACCCTCTGGTGGACCTCTCCTTACGGACCCGGGTTTTGGGGTGTGAGGGTATCTAACATGGCATCAGATTTTAATGAAATCAGCCTACTAACTTTTTGTCTCATAAATATAAATCAGCACTACTGGTTTTCCCCCCATTTTTCATGCAATTATTCAGTTTGATACCAAGTTTGCAAATCTCTAAGACTTTAAGACCTTATGGAATTTGACCTAAAGTGGTCATTGACATAATCAATCAAGGTTGTCATCTAAGATTAGTACAAGTGTTTTGGGAAAGCAACAATACGAAATCGAAGAATAAAGAGAAATCTTACTCATGTTCTTGCAGGACCTAGGTTGTGTCTGCCCTAATTACATGTCAAACCAGTTTGACATCAACGAGAAGATGAGGGCTATCCTAATCGACTGGCTGATCGAGGTAGAGCAGACTTACCCATCGTCCGATTCTTTGAAGCCCATAAATTTTCAGTATTCCAGAACAGGAAATTCTAAGCCCTAGGCCTTTCCCTCGCAGGTACACTACAAATTTGAACTCATGGACGAGACCTTGTTCCTGACTGTCAACATCATAGACAGATTCTTAGCACGTCAGACGGTGGTGAGGAAGAAACTTCAGCTAGTCGGAGTGACAGCCATGCTTCTCGCGTGCAAGTACGAGGAAGTCTCGGTCCCCATTGTGGACGATTTCATCCTAATCTCAGACCGGGCTTACACGAAGGGAGAAGTCCTTGAAATGGTAGTAGTGATCATTTCCAACTCAAGACACCCGGATCATATCATCGGATTTGCTGGAAAATCACCGTCTACTCGTGTTCTGATCTCTGCAGGAGAGGTTGATGGTTAACACCTTGCAGTTCAACATGTCTCTGCCGACCCCGTATGTTTTCATGAGGAGGTTCTTCAAGGCTGCTCAGTCTAACAAGGAGGTGAACTTTATTTCATGTTTGGTTCTTAGAGCTCATTATAAGTGAAGATGTTTTGATGATTGTTATATATCCTTGCATTGAACCAGGTGGAGCTCCTCTCTTTCTTCATCATCGAGCTCTGCCTTGTCGAGTTCCAAATGCTCAAGTTTTGCCCTTCGCTGTTGGCTGCCGCGGCGATCTACACTGCTCAGTGTGCTCTCAAAGGATTCAAGTACTGGTCAAGGACTAGTGAGCTACATGCAAGTTATTCAGAGGATCAGCTTCTGTGAGTTCTCATCAATTCGAGTATAGTTTTTATCGTTATATATGGAGTAGTCGCATTGACATATCTTTTTTTTAGAAGTAAATAAATTATTTTCAAATCTCAAGAAACAAGAGAGGGAATGGGAGGTGAGGCGGGGAGTTGCGGGGGAGGGAATTACAAATCCTGGTTTGGTCCTCAAATATATAGAGCCTCAGCCAAAGATGCAACAAAGCCAGGCTTGCTCAGAGGGGAGGGGAGGGAATTATAAATTCAGGCTTGCTCAGAGTAAGCAAGCATAAATCCCCAAGGGGATCACCACACTCGGGAGGGAATTACAAATCCTGGTTTGGTCCTCAACTATATAGAGCCTCAGCCAAAGTTGCAACAAAGCCAGGCTTGCTCAGAGGGGAGGGGAGGGAATTACAAATCCAGGCTTGCTCAGAGTAAGCAAGCATAAATCCCCAAGGGGATCACCACACTAGGGACTTCCATGGATAGCTTATACAATGCTTCGCATGCATAACATCTCCTGACAAAACAAACTCCTTGGTCCTTAATTATAGAGCCAAAGATATACAACAATGCCGAAATGTTCATCCTCAAGAAACCCGACAAGCATCCACCTGCATTGACATACCTTTGCTTCAACATGTAGGGAGTGCTCGAGGATGATGGTGGACTTCCATCAGAAGGCAGGAGTTGGGAAACTCACAGGGGTACACCGGAAATACAGTACATTCAGGTTTGGGTACGCAGCGAAAACTGAACCGGCTCTCTTTCTGTTGGAGACAGGACTATAGCACACCACGATGCGATCTAACTCCGATGCATATGATTGAATGTTCGTTGAAAGAGTAAATGATGGTCTAACTCTAATCTGGCTGGATTGAGTGCCTGAGCCCTGCAACATAAGTTGCGAGAACTGGAGTGGGTATTAGTGTTAAGAATCTTTCTGCTGTTAAGTATTCAATGAATTGTAGGAGTTGCTGATTCATTCTTTAATTATCGCATGTTTTGAATTTGTGTAAAAATGCTTGGTTTATGTATCAAGACGTTTCAAAGAAAAAAAAAAGGCTGGTTTTTATCTTGAAGTTCTATTATCGGCGTCAAATGGTTTGTTTAAATTGCTATGATTTTGTTTCTCGGTTAATTCTTCTGGGTGGTGATTAGGGCTGCAAAAGAACCAAGCTGTTCATGAGTGGCTCGCAAACGAGGTCAATAAAAGTTCGTTCGGCTACTAATCGAGCCAAGCCCAAGCCTAGAGTTTAGCCTTGTTTAATAAACGAGCCAAACTCAAGCAGACCAAAGCTCGGCTCTGTTGAAATCATGAACATGTTTAGGGCTTGTGAGCAAGCTCGTGAATAGGCTCATAGAAGGCTCGAATAGACCATTTGAGTTTATTCGATCACTAATTGAGCGAAGCCTAGACTGAAGTTTAGGTTCACTTAATAAATGATCTGAGCTCAAGCAGACCAAAGCTCGACTTGGCTCGATTATTGCCAAGCCCAAGCCTAAAGTTTAAGCTCATTAAATAAACGAGCCAAACTCAAACAGACCAAAGTTGCTTGCTGCTGTTTTGTTAATTTAATAGTTTGATTAGAGCTGATATTTGAGATCTTGGTAAGCTCGACAAAGCTTTCTGAATATTTTAGCCTACAGTATTTCGAATGGAATCAATCATGTTCCATGGGGAGCCCAATATACGTACACAAGTGTTTTGTAAGTTCACCATATACAAGTATGTTTATAAAGGGTACTACCCTATACAAGCATATATAGAATTGTCTCTAACCCCCCTCCCCCCCTCTCTTCTCCTTTCCCAAACTCATGGTTAATCAATCACCGAGAGTTTGTCAATCAAATATTGAAAGCTTGCAAATGCAACAGTCTTGGTAAAGAAGTCTGCGAGATGCTTAGTAGAGGAGCCGACATAAGGAAGGAATAGAGTGTGTCAAACAAAGTGACAGTCAAATTCTACATGCATCGTTTATTCATGAAATACCAGAGTGATGGCAATCTGAATAGCACTCCGGCTATTGCATAAGTGGGGTAGAAGTAGTGAATGTAACAACTAGATCTGAGAGGAGACACCGTAACCAAATGACCTCAACAATAGTTTGGGACGTCACATATCCAACCGTTGTACTAGAGCAGGAGATATAAGAGTAGTCGAGAAAGGTGTAGAAGACGTAATTTGATGGTCAGTGGGATCATTGGCCCAGTTAGCATCCCCATAAGCATGAAGCTTAAGACAAGAAGTAAAAAAAGAGATGGGAGTGAGTGATTGTCCGACCAAGGTAGAGGAGGATACATAGATCTATCGCATAGTGAACAAAGTGAGGTTCGGTGACGAATAGGCTCACGATAATTGCATACGCAATAGCAAGCCTAGAGATCTTCAAGTAGACGAGACCGCCCACTAGCTATTGATACCTCATGGGATCAGAAAGTGTCTCACCATCAGTCGGTTTAAGGTTCAGGTGGAGCTCCATCGAAGTATCAATGGTGCGAGTCACACATGCAGGCATGACTAATCATATCAGAGGTGAACTTCTGCTGAGAAAGACAATACTCTTGAGGTAATAAGGCAACCTCAAGACCCCAGAAGTATCGTAGAAGGCCAATGTTTTTCAACTCAAATTGACACTGGAGGTGCTGCTTTAGAAGATCAATGGAATTGATATCATCATCAGTGATGATCATGTCGTCCACATAGAACAGAAAAATTGTCAGTCCCTGAGGAGATCGACGTGTGAATAAAGCGTAGCCATGATAGCTCTCAGTGAAGCCGATCTCAATAAGTGTACGACAAAAACGCTCAAACCGCACTCGAGGAGCTTGCTTGAACCCATAAATGGCTTGACGAAGTCGACAAACTGTACCAGGAGGATGGAGAAGGCCAGGGGGGGCTACATGTAGAACTCCTTAGCAAGATCATCATGAAGAAAGACATTCTCCTTATCCATTTGAAAGAGCAACCATTCCCTACTCATCAATTGTAATCAAGGCATGAACGTCTTCTTTACCACCGGAGCAAAAGTTTCAACGTAATCAATGTCATATTCCTGCCAAAAGTCGTGAGAAACAAGAAGTGTTTTGTGGTGCTCCACTGAACCATCAATAGTCTTGACCTTGTAGATCCACGGATGATTGATAGGATCCTTCTTAGGTGTCTGGGGAAAAGGGTCTCAAGTGTGAGTCTATTGGGGAGTGTGAAGCTCATCTAACATGGTTGGCTGCCACTATGGTATTTGCACAGCCTCTATGGGGGATGTGACATAATGGTATCAAAGTAAGATTTCTTGCATGGGTGAGAGTAATCCCACACGAAGATGTGTGACCCTTAAGGGGGGTGGATTATGACGATCAATAGCCAATAGCTAAGAGGCAAGGGCCAATACTCCAAAGCCAGAAAAAATAAGATGGATGAGGTAAGGTGAGGTGAGGTGTCCAAGTCCATAATTTCGTCCCACATCGCCTAGAGAGATAGAGTTTTTGGATTATAAATATAACTTCTCACTCCTAATATGCAAGATGCATTTCAAAACCCATGAGCCACTACGGATCCCATAAGAATTATGTAGTTAGGCATGCTTGGGCAAGGGCAATACTAGAATGATTGACCTTCTGTGAAGTTGCAACATGGACAAAGCGGACAATATATTGTGTCTGTGGGGAGGGATGTTACAAGCAATGTCAGCGAGAGCATACGGGCTCTCAAATGGAACACCATGAGAGACAAAAGGCATAGGGTAGACTGAGGTACTCTCAAGGGGCACAGGCGGAGTGGCGTAGGATTTAGGAGGCGCTCGAGGACATGATCATCAAGAGGTTGTTTAGGAGCTGAAGGAACATTGGAGTCTAAGGAGGAGGGAGACTCAAAGGCTAGCTCAGGAGCAGCATCAGAGGAGAGGTACCAGTTATTCTGCCCACGATAAAAACTGGGCAACCAAGTGTGGAGCGGATAACTATTGAAAGCATCTAAGTAGTAAGCCCAATGCCCTCCTTTTCCGACTTCCTCAGAGCCCCGATAGCACGACCAAAACCGAGACAAGTTTTCTACACCTAGGGAATGGAGCAATATATATCTTAAGAATCCAAGATAAGGTCACGGCACTAGTCCCTTTATTAATACGAAATGTCAAAATCGAAACAAATATGTATCATGATTTCTAAAAAACGTGAAGCATGCATAAGCACTAGGTATGACTCAGTTTGGATCTGTTGAGCATCAGGCTCGATATTTTTCTACTATGATTCATTCTTAGATTTTGAAAACCATTAAGATAACTATATTCACAGGGGTTTGGAACCACCAACTAGTTAATTCATTAGATAGGATTCAACATGCTTTTTTATCTTATCCATCCACTACAATTCATTAAAAAAAAAAATTGGCTTGACTGGCCAAGCGGCCAAACAACAAAGCTCTAGAGCAAGGGCTCAAAGAGGTCCGAAGATTGAAATGGGGGTAGGTAGCAGCTGCTATTTATTAATTCTATAATCATGTGAACATGACATCAAGAGCCAAATTCTTCATTCGGGAGTAATTCGGCAAGAGGGCATAATTCAGAGTTTGGGGAAAATCTGGAGAGTTCATAATGAGTCCGGCAAAAATTTGAAAACATAAATCATAAAAAATCTTATATTACATTAGCTATTTTGCATAAATGGATATCAAAACATTTCTTTATACTTAAACTAAATAAATAGCATATAAAATTAGTCAAATTTTTTATTATTGATATAATCCATGAATAACTCATGAAGAATTTGGAGATTATAAGGTAAATCGTTAGAGCAATGAATAACTCGGAGAACAATTCGTTTGCCTTTAAGTTCGTGATTTTTTTTAAAAGTCCAATAACATTATGACTATGGACACACTGGCCTAGAGAAAAAGTTCGCTCCTCGGTGTTCATACCGGGAGTCGAACAAGGAACCTCTCAAACATAGGAGAAAGAAAATACCATCAGGCCAAGAGCCTATTTTTTATAAAAAAAATCGTGTCGAGGGCATTTGTTGCACATTTGTAGCAATCACCACTGCTCTATGCAATCACTAAACTCACATTATCTACTTGTAAAATCATAGTAACAAATTTGTTTGGTAATACGTTGGTGAGGGAATAAAATTCTGAGTGCAAAAGAAATCAAGTTTGGAATAGGTCTGAAAAAAGTTTGGAATCTTTTAATGAAAAATAGATTCATTACATGGGAGATTTTATATAAATACATATGGGTATATGTTTTAATTAAAAAATATCATACTAATAATTTATTAATTCCTGAAATATTGGTAAAATTCATGAATAATGTGCAAATTATTGAAGCATGACCTAGGCCACCGAATAATTCAGAGGATAATTCACATAACCTTACATTAGTAAATTACTTGCGATTTATTTTTTCAAATATAATATTGTAGTTTTTTTTAAAATGCAAATATGTGTGTAACTGGGTGTGTGAGTCACACGGCCCAGTCCCAGCCCATTAAATTTGTTGGCCATGTTTGGGCTTGCACTTATTAGACTTGTCCCGACCAGAGCCCAAACATAGGGACATTGTAAGCAGTCTTTTATAAGGGTTTCATTTTAGGATAGGTCCGACAACCTTTTCTTTTAAGCCAAGATCCACATTTCAGTATATTAATTGCAACAGCTCTTTTGGTTAATAAAAAACTACAATACCTATGGTTAAATTGCCGAATTTATCAAATTGCTATTATTTGTATAACGTCATCCGATCCCTATGAAACGTACAGTTTCAAGACCTAGTATGAAACCACTATAGCTGCTACAGTGAAATCACTGTATCAGCTAGTGATTCCGTCGTGGCTATTAAAAACACATTGCTACAATTAAATCACTATAGAAATAGTACTCACACTGTAGCAGTTATAGTGGTTTCACAGTTGCTGCTAAAAAACATATTGCTACAGTAAAAATCACTATAGCAAAGAACTCACTTTGATAGCAATAATACTAATTTAATTAAGTATTATTTGCATATAATTGAGTATCTTTGCTAAAGTGAGATAATTGTCGCAACTATAGTGACTTGGCCATGGCTGCTAAAAACAGTTTGCTACAGTAAAATCACTGTAGAAAAATAGTACTTAATTTTAGTCGCAATAATACTCAATTCAACTGAGTATTATTTGCATTAAATTGAGTACTTTACTATAGTAACTCACGAGCCTATATATCATCTATCATTATTTATTGTGGGAGGATACCATAGGTATTTATGGTATTTTAAAAAAACATGCCATCCAAAACAGCTAAAATCGGATTACTTGCAATCAAAACTTTGAACAGAGGATCAGATTTATACAATAATCACATCGGTGGATTTACTGTAAATAGGAACTTAAAATGGGACTAAATGTTATACACGTTCTGTGTTTTGGACCTAACACCGATTTTCCTTGATTTTTTAATTTTTTTATTATTTCAGTCGTGGGATAAAGAGCAATGAACCTTTTTGCACACCAAATCAAGATTGAATCCACATTCATGAGGGACCACTTAAGATCTTCCCAGTAACAAGATCAGGTCACCAAGATCACTTGCTTCCGAAATAAATCCCATAACCAAGAACACAAATCTTGGTGGAATCTTACTGTACTAACGAAAACTTAGGAGGTCGAGTGCTCAAGTGAACGCTTCAAATCCATTTCAACTTGGTGAATTGTCCACTGCATGCCCTCCAGTTTCTGCATATCCATTCCTGTGGTCAGAAATGCCCAGCTGATCTGATCAACAGAAGAAGTAAAAAACTACTGTGGAGCTACACTTACCTTTACAATGTCATGGTATTGTCTTGCAATCGTATCAAAATGTGGATCGACGCCTTGATACTCTCGTAATCGTGTAACCTGCCGGAGGAGTGAATACATCCATCAAATAGCAGAAATAATTAAAAATAGAGGGGTGATCTTTTCGGGCAGAGAGAGAGAGAGACAAGTTATTGACTTGGTACTGAAGTCTTAAAGAACTTCTTGGAGGTTCTCTTAGCTTGAAAAAGAACAGGAACAAGTTATTGACTTGGTACAGAAAGATAAGCCCGTCAACAGCTCAAGTTATTTTGCCTCAAGTCTTTCAAACTTCGCCACCAGGCAACCAACTCCTACCCATATGTATACTGATAAAACTGATAATCAGTGTCTTATCAAGAAACCCTGTCATTCAGGGTGTGTTTGGCATTGGTTTTGGAGGCCTAGTTTTGCGTCAAAACTAGTTCTACTTGCCAAACTGGTTTTGGTATAAGATTTTAGTGCGTTTGGGATTTGATTAGAAAATTGGTTTCCCAAAACCAAAACCAGAAAATCATCAAAACCCAAAAGCAGAAATTTTCTGCTTTTGGGTTCTTCTTTTTGGTTCTTGAGGCAAGAAGGCAAAACAATAATTAAAAAAAATTATTGTGAATAACATATATGTTGTAGAGAGAAACTATTGTAAAGAGAAAAAATTAAAACCGGGAGAATATATACATATCATATTGTAGAGAGAGAAAATTATTATAGAGAGAATACTTTAGAGAAAATATATGATAGATATAAAAATATTCTAGAGAGAGAAAATTCTAAAGAGAAGAATATAGATAGAGTATTAAATAAATAAATATGTAGTGAGAGAAAATATTGAAGATAAAAAATATTATAGAGAGAAAATATTGTAGAGAGAAAATATTATAGAAAAAGAAAATATTATAGAGAGAAAATATTATAGAAAGAGAATATTTTAGAGAGAAAATATTATAGAAAGATAATATTTTAGAGAAAGAATATGTTATAGAGAGTAGTTTAGATAGAAAATATTTTAGAGAGAGAAAAAAACATAGAGGAGAAAAATAATAATAATAGAGAGAGAAGATATCATAGAGAGAGAAAATATCATAGAGAGAGAAAATATAATAGAAATATAATATTTTAGAGAGAATATATTATAAAAAGATAATATTTTAGAGAGAGAAATGTTATAGAGCATAAACTTTGTAGAAATAGGATATTTTAGAGAGAGAATATTGTAGAAAGAGAATATTTAGAAAGAAAAAATATTGTAGAGAAAGAATATTATAGAAAGAGAATATTTTATAGAGATAAAATGTAATAGAAAGAGAATATTTTAGAGAGAATATATTATACAGAGAAATTTTGAAAAAAAATATTATAGAGAGAAAATAACGTAGAGGGGAGAAAAATATTAATTATAGAGAGAGAAGATATCATAGAGAGAGAAAGTATTCAAGAGATAAAATATTATAGAAAGAATATTTTAGAGAGAAAATAGTATACAAAGAGAATATTTTAGAGAGAGAAATGTTGTAGAGAGAAAACATTGTAGAATATGATATTTTAGAGAGAAAATTTTATAGAAAGAGAATATTTTAGAGAGAGAAAATATTATAGAAAGATAATATTTTACAGAAAGAATATGTTATAGAGAGTAGTTTAGATAAAAAATATTGTAGAGAGAGAAAAAAACAAAGAGAGAAGAAAAATATTAATAATAGAGAGAGAAGATATCATAGAGAGAGAAAATATAATTGAAATAGAATATTTTAGAGAGATAAAATATTATAAAAAGAGAATATTTTAGAGAGAGAAATGTTATAGAGCAGAAACTTTGTAGAAATAGGATATTTTAGAGAGATAAAATGTTATAGAAAGAGAATATTTTAGAAAGAAAAAATATTATAGAGAGAGAAAATATTATAGAAAGAGAATATTTAATAGAGATAAAATATTATAGAAAGAGAATATTTTAGAGAGAGAATATATTATAAAGAGTAAAATTTAGAAAAGAAATATTATAGAGAGAAAATAACATAAAGGGGAGAAAAATATTAATTATAGAGAGAGAAGATATCATAGAGTAAGAAAATGTTCAAGATAGAAAATATTATAGAAAGAATATTTTAGAGAGAGAAAATAGTATACAAAGAGAATATTTTAGAGAGAGAAATATTGTAGAGAGAAAACATTGTAAAATATGATATTTAAGGGAGAAAATTTTATAGAAAGGGAATATTTTAGAGAGAGAAAATATTATAGAGAGAATATTTTAGAAAGAGGAAATATTGTAGTGAGAGAAAATGAGATAAAGAGGAAAAAATATCATACAGAGGAAATATCATAGATAAAAAAATGGGATAGAAAAAAAATATTGTTGAAAGAGATCGAAGATATTGCAGATAGAAAAAATGTTATAGAAAGATAATATTTTATAAAGAGAAAATATTGTAAAGAGAAAATGTTGTAGAAGGACAATATTATAGAGAGAAAAAATATTGTACAAAAAAAATATTTTAGAGAGAGAAAATATTGTAAAGACAAAATATTTTAATGAGCAAATATTTAAAGAGAAACTGAATGAGAGAAAATATTATAGAGAGAAAATATCATAGAGAGAAAAAATGGGGTAGAGAGAGAAGAAATAATATTGTAGAGAGAAAATATTAGAGAAAGTGTTATAGAGAGAATATTTTTAGAGAGAGAAAATCTTGTAGCAAGAGAATATTTTAAAGAGAGAAAATATTATAGAATGAGTATATTGTAGAGAGAAAATATTATAGAAGGAGAGTATTTTAGATAAAAAATGACGTAGTGAGAAGAGAAAATATTATAGAGAGAATATCATAGAGGTAATGTTCGAGAGAAAATATTATACAAAGAGAAAATATCGTAGATAGAAAATATTGGAGAGAACATTTTAGAAAAATAACTGCAAAACTAGTTTTAGGCTCAAAACTGGTTTTATTGCCAAATGCTCAAATGTTGATAATTCTAGAACTGGTTTTCGATAAGCTAAAACTGGTTTTGCACAAAACTAGTTCTTGGTATTCCAAAATCAAAACCTAAAATTTCAAAACCAATGCCAAACGCACCCTCAATTTTCTGACTTCTGAGTAGCACAGTATCAAAAATGACTCACTTTGTACAGCATGGGTACCCATACACTATCTATCTTAGAGTATATTGAACAGCTTGCGAAAGTTCTAATGAAGGCACATGCTAAATTGGTCGAAAATTCTCAATTTAGTAACTATATTGAGTCTGTGGAGGGTGTTGGAGATCATATAATTGGTTGAAAAACTTGCATGGTGCATGTACAAAACCTTGTCTATATATTGTGGGTACTGGGTAGTGGGAAGTGGGATGGATTTGATGCTTAAGTCCATAAGTAAAGCTAGTATTGGAATAACAGAAATGGCTGCCACATGCATCGAAGGCCACAAGGGACCCAAAAGAGGTTCTTTGATTCGGATCAATGAATGAAAAGGATAAACCTACGAAAACCTAAATGCAAGTCCTGAAAATGCATTGTTATTATGGTGAAGAATCTCTGGCCCTAGACAAGCAACATAAGGTGGGATAGGACTTGTAAAACCGAACCCAAATGGATGACATTTAGGTTGTTGGTAGCAATTATCTTTGATTTATTCTTGGCATCAATCCGAAGACATTTACCATAACCAAAACACAACACAAACCAATGAGCCTTATATGAGTATTTATGTCAAATTATGAATCAATATTAGCCCCTTTTGAAAATCAGAACTTTCATTCATAAGTGCAAAATAAAAAAAGGTCTACAAAATCACTGACTGAATTTTTAAAGAACCGTGTTAGCATTAAAACCAATTCAATTGAGCCATGATAAAGAAAAACTTGTTTGATGGGTTATAAGCGCATTGCAAAAAATTAAGAGATTTTTGCATCCAAGAACCATACCGCTTTATTATAAGCTATCGATGCCTCTTCTGTTGCCTCTAAGAGATACTTCCTGCAATGATGTACAGCGGATCGATGTATGAAACCACTTCTTCACTTATCTAACCAACATATTAACTATTCGATCTCTGATTACCGAATCCTGTGCAGGGCTGGAACAGAGTCCTTGGTGTATGTGTCCCGCAGGAGAAGATGCTCCAGAACCCTGTGACCAAAAGTTTAGCAACGTATGAAACTGCAATGTAAACTGAAAGCATGATATATGTAAGTTGAAATAGAAGCACAATATTCTAAACAAAACATTTTTAATCATTTTAACTGAAGAATTCACAAACTCTGCAACTGGATCGATGCAAGCCTTAATGGCCTAACCCTAACCAGATGGAGTCGGCTGGTCATTTCGTATTTGCAGTAATTAGTATTCAAAGTGGTTTGGAGTTTCAGATCGGATTCGGTCGGAACCGACCCTCCAGGTTTCGGTTTCAGAACAACACTAAAAAAAAAGGACTGAACTCAGTATAAGGTGTTTTTCAGCAGCACAGTTTGACAGCCAAATTTACATAAAAAAACTTTTTAGTAAATGATCTTTATGTTCTCCATTTACTTCAAATTATTTTATGTAAATAAGCAAATACCCCCCCATTTGGATTCAATAAAAATATCAGAAAAATTAAAATCCAAAGAATCAAAATGTAATTTTTCAGTTCCTATACAAAATCAGACTCTAATTTTTTGCTAAAAAAAAAAGTTGGTGAAACAAAAACCTCAAAAGTATTTTAGACCGGAAAAAATATCAGAAATCTAGAAGTATAAGATCAACTTAAAAATCCAAAGACCGGCAAAATATTTGAATCTACAAAAAAAATTTCTTTCACAAGAACTCTTTTTTCTTCCAGACTTGGCCAAAATTTAGAACCACGATTTTACAGCTTTTTGACAAAAAATCGGGTAAAGCAAAAGTCATACTCTTTTGAAAACAAGACCAATATGAAGTGGGTACCGGGTGTAATTATTTTAAATTATTTTATATATTGTAATTATTTTAAATTTAAAAAACAAAGCCTCCGAAACTCCAAAACCGATCGAAACCAATCCTCAATTGCCAGACCAAAACCGAAACTACAAACCTTATTTTTAAACAACTAGGTTTACAGAGAACATGCACAACATACCAATGTCAAACCATAAGATCCCAATACCATCTAACCTGTGGTTCTTGACCACTTTGTACAAGAGCAATGGGTACAACTTTGCACTTCCTTTAATGTAACAATTAGTTTCCTATTCTTCCTAATTTCACTATTCCTCCACCTCAGCATCACAATCATACTTACTCTGTTGCCCAACATTTAACACGCTACATTATTCGAAAGGGAAGCACATGCCGAAACTGCGAAACACTTGTCCACTTCATCCACTTCTATTAGATGTTTACAAACTTTACACAATACTACCACTGATCAAATTGTTTATATCGTAATGTGATGACTAAAAAAAATAATGGTGTGCAATAGCAGGTAGTTATAGCTGTCTTAGTTGCATAAGTTTTGTCAAGTTCAGCAACAATAGAAACTGAACAGTCTTGCTAGCAAATGACAACATCTAGCCATATTCAACTTTAATAAATCATGTAAGGACAAACCTCAATTTGGCATTCATTGTTTGGCACCTTTTGCAAAGCCAAGTTTTCCTCAACTCATCCTATTTCATAGAAACAAAAGAAATAAAAAAGATTAACACAGCATTAGTATTCAATATACCACCAACAACTATAAGGTGTAGACAAATTCTTTCTAACTATTTCAGGAAATAAGCAAGTTAGCAAGCTTACATATTGATGCTGATGTTGCAACTTCAGATCCTTAACAAACTTAATGAGCACCACAAGTATTTGCTCTAGAACCTTTGATGCACAAAAATTTCATTAGGACCTTTGGATCTTATAAAATTTTTTGAAGGTCATGTAGCACAACAAAGAATAAAAACCACCAGTAGGAGGGTAAGATGCATATTACAATGCAAAATTATGTGAAGATCTGAATGAGGATGTAAAGAAAGGAAACTACATAACAGTACCTTTCAAAAAAAAAAACTACATAACAGTAAAGATGTTATTCATGAACATACATTGTAGTGTTCAGCAAACTTCCTATCCATCGAATAGAGATCTTCTAGCAAAACAGACTCTTCCTTTTCAATATCCTCGATGATTAACTTTACCCTGACCACAAAAGAAGAATGTTTGACAATTAAATAACATAAAGTCATCTCTATAATGATTATGAAGATAAAAGCAGTCAAAATGAAACTCAGATAAAGAATGGTCATTATTAAGCATTCAACTTATGCTAAACCTTCTAACCTATATCTGATCTTGACAACAAGATACATAAGATGGTTAATTCTCTAAGTATCCCTATCCCCACAGAGAACAAGCATATCATTTCACCACGCATAATGAATGGGAAAATTTCCACCCATCGAATAGTTTCAGCCTTCCAGGTCAAAGTGTTTGGTTGTCAAAGAAGTGGTGCCCTTTAGTATAATTGTTAGACTGGTTATATTATGTGTGATAATTCACAATTATACTTGAACCCTACTGTACTTGGCACTACTAACGTCAGGCTTATGTACTAGATATTTCCTCTGACACTTCACTATTAGAAGGAAAAGCGGACTTCTTCTACCTTCATAATTGTGCTTGCCCTCATCTAATATATTGGAAATGACATCTAACACACCATGCCAAGGACTTTACTATATTATTTGAATAATAATGTAAACAAAACAGTATATCATTTCCAAATAGACTGGAGTAATGGAATATAATTAAGTCTGAAAGAAGTGCAAAACTTCAATAAAGAATATAAGAAGGGAAACACCAAGTCACCTCTCTGGGAGCCGAGCACTAGAAATTTGACTTAAAGATGAGGAGTCTGCAACACAGAAATAACAGCTTACGTCAGATATATTGAATGAAGAGATGTTAGTTATATATATCATCTATCTAATAATCAGCAGTGTACTAAATACCAATTTCATCCATGGCAAAGATATCAGCTAATGTATCACATTTAGCTTCTAAGCGGGACTCAATCTCCTGAATAAGGGACCGCTGATATTCCTCCGTGTCCTGCAATGATAGAGATGTTCTCAAACAGTCTTCTAGATATTTGTTCTGTACTAAGTTTCAAATCTTAATCCTAGTCCCAGATACTTGTATGTTGCATAAAAAACTCTGCTATTCTAGAATTAATATTCATTGATAACCTTCAAGTGCAAATCATACCACAGCCATAGCGGGCTGCTGCTGTTGAACTTGCCATAGGAAACCTGGAGTAACCCCAAGAAAACGATTTGGTACTCCACCAACAGCAGGTTCAACTGTATCAGTACTGCTGGGAGTGAGGGCAGCACTCAGCATACCACCGCTACTACTTGTGTAACTGCCACTGTAGCTTGTGGAATTTGAGCTTGAGCCAAGAGTAATAGTGGTACTTGTACTATCAATAGAGCTCCTTGAGATTTTCTCTATCTCTTCCTCATGAATTTCGCCATCTTTAGATATAAGAGGAAGCCTCAATTTTTGAGCTGCCTCAGCAACAACTAATCGATGCTCAAGGCATTCATAAACCTGAATCATTGTGATACATCAAATGCTTCATCCAAATACAAAACACTGAACCAGCAAAGATGGTACAGATTACGAGCCCAAAAAAAGGTATGCATCTCTAACTTCCATGAACAGTATAACATATAGAAGTTTCAGGAAACAAGTTTCCTTTTCCTCAACCTAAATGCCAAATAATTTTGGAAATACAATTGTGGTAGATAGAAAGAAATGTCGAGTACTCGTAGGCAGTCAATAAATAGAATTTCCAACTCGAGAGAAAAAGTCAATTTTGAAGTAAAACTGTAAAACAAATTAGCTGAATCAATGTAAGCCACCCAGAGTCTTGTATTGGGATCATTTGCATGGGTACTTGTTTCCAAGTTGAATATCAGACCTAAAGCTTAAAATGTAAGCCACCCAGAGTCTTATATTGGGATCAGTAGTGTATAGTCATGTTTTAAGCCTAACTAGAAGTCTTCTAATTTCACATGATTAGAAGCTTTATTGCAGTAACATTTGGTATAAGATTCTAATCTAGTTATGTATGCGCTAAGAAAGTACTAGTTCCACTAAACTATTTCCTAGGATCTTTAATCATCTTCATATATGGATGCAATGAAATTATGAAAGTCATGAATTTATGAGGAATTTATTATATCAAGGGAAGAAAAGTGTACTTAATCATATGTTAGTGAACAATTAAAGTGGGCTACTTTCAGTTTTCTTTGCTCATAACACACGACATGCAAGTCCAAGGAATGGTTAGCCTTAATCAGAACTTAAAAGGCCTAAAGAGCGTAGTACCTGACAAGGTAAGCACATAACCATGCTTTAACATGAGAATCAAAAGTATGAAATGCAACGGTTTAAAGTTCGTTCAGATCCTTATCATGATAGGTTATAAATATGAACGCCTTCATTCCAAGCTGGAACCATCTTCTTAATATTTTGTTCTTGGGATTTTTGCATATAGCCCCATGGAAACTAGGCTAATTCAATATTAACCTCTAGAAACTTCTAGATTACCGGCGCAAAGCGACCCCTCAGGTTAAGTGACGTCTATTTGGGGGGAATAATCCAGGTATATTCGTGGTTTGACCGTTACTTTCATAATGTGGTATTACTAGGACGATTTTACCCTAAGAAGAGGGAAATTTAGGCCCAGAAAATCACACAAAAAACCCTAAACTAGGACTAATGGAGAGTAGATAAGGTTGGGTTAAGTGATATCAAGGTAAAAATAGTCATTTGAGACCTCGGGTAATTGGCAGTCTATCCGGTAATGACAAACAATGAATATATGTCGAATGTTCCCTAAAAATAGATGTTAGTTATCCTAAGTGGTCAATATGCACAAGTAATCTAGTCTTCAGGGGTCGATATACAAATATGAAGTTTCCAAGGAATAATATCCTAAGCGGTCGATATGCTCAGGTAATCTAGTTTTCAAAAGTCGATATGCAAATATGAAGTTTTCAGGGAATAATATGCTATTATCCTAGTTTGTAGGGGCCTATGTGCAAAAATATCTTTATTCTTTTGTGGTTAAGAACCATGCTTTCAAGTGGCAATATACGATCGTACAAGTTTACTATTCTAGATTGCTTATGCGATTGTTCAAGCGCATATTCAGTTGTGCAATTTTTTTATCGTATTAGAAAAAATGAAATAAAAACAACAAATCTTAAAAATTCACAAAATTACAAAAATTTAATCAAAAGATATGTAAAATAAGAACTCAAAAAATTGAAGAAATCTCTCTATTTAAGAGAGGGGGGGGGGGGGGGGGGAAGATCTTCCTCCCCCCCTTGCTAATTAACAAGGACTTCATTGCTACTAGTGGTAAAGAAAAAATCTACCATCCCACCCGGCCTCCCCCGGGGGAGTTCAGGTTCCTCTCGGATTGGCTATGACACAACCAATATATTAATGAAAATTTGGGTTACAAAAATAGGAAAAAAGGAACCATGCCCTTCGTGGGGTTTTATGATTTACAAATACCAACTATAAAAGAAAAAAAAAAGGCTACACAGCTTTCGATTTCCCATTGGAGGGCGTCTTTACCATCACCCATCGTTAGAAACTTAGAACCGGCTTCCCCGTTATCATTTGAGTTATCTCCTTATTCTATAATTTCTATGTAATCATCGACATCTATCTCCTCGCCATCCGTCCTAACGAGAGCATTGTCCATGTGCATTGCCTCAATCTATGGAGTACCACTAACACCCCAATATGGTTCTAATTCTTCGAATGGTATGTATCATGTATGGCACCAGATTGTTGCAACTGCATCTACAACTACTACTTTGACACCTGTTCTAGATCTACGTCTATTCTAGATCGAGAAAGACTGATAATACCTTCGTGTGAAGATGGCCGCTTTTCGGAGAGGTATTATCTTCTCCTCTCTGCCTCCCGCTTCTCGATGGGGCTTGTACGTGCGTGGAGGGAGAGGAGAAACATTCCCTCTATTATATAGGTAGGCGGCACCTACTTGTTAAACCCTCAGATACTCACCAATCAATCCGATCCAAGGGTTAAGAAAAACCACACTAGATCCGACGGTCGTCATCCTTGACCAATAAAATTCGGAAAGAGATCATTAGAATCCCCAACATAATTATGTTACCTTAATGGAATCATATATATATATATATATATATATATATATATATATATGGGGAGGGATACTCTCACTAATGGGCTTTTACAAATAAGGGTTATTAATGATCTGGATCATCCATCTGAA